>BTHU01000012.1:18549226-18741726 GCA_036184795.1 Tokudaia tokunoshimensis
TGATAAATAAAATTTTAAGAATGATTCATTGCCAATATAAATTAATTAATTAATGTTACATAATTACAAACTGTTTTTCAGGGTGTGAGCTAATTCTTTTAAGGTTACTCATTTTCAACTTGCTTGTTTTTGTTGGTGTGTGTGTGTGTGTGTGTGTTTGTTTTGTTTTGTTTTGTTTTGCCTCATCAAGATAGACCCTCCTCTGATGAGTATTGTAGTGACTTTAAGACACATCAAAACACCAACTCTATACTTCTTTCTTCAAGAGGTGCGATCCAAATGGAATAGATGAAAGGGACTATGGATCAGGAAAAGCTTCTTTGATGTTTGAATTATTTCTGTGAAACTGAACAGGGCTTAATAGTAACTCCATATTCAAGTAAGTAAGAGAAAATTCCTACAGCTCACAAAATTCACAAATTCTCAAAATGTAATTGAACTTTGGCTACCCAGTCACCTAAAACTAACTTGCACAAAGTAGTAAAATAGTACTTTCTAGAATTACTGATAGCTTTTGACCATTTTAACTCATATTTGTGGTTCCTATTAATAACATTTTAAACAGTCAAGGTAATGTACTAATACCATTAGTCTCATAATGACTCTTCAGCTGGTGACACATCACATATTAAAAAGCGGTCTCATCATAGATTATAATGGAGCTAACAAGTCCCGATTGCTTAGTAACATCATTAAAATCTGATGCAATACATGTGTGATATACAATGTGTGATAACAATGGCCTATACATGTTTCCATTGCTGCCACTGGCAGACAAGTAAAATCATACCATTATGAGACCTGCAACAGTAATGGTGCCTGCAGCCAAGTCCAAGGATCTGAGTTTAATCCCTGGGACCCACAAGGTATAAAAAAAAAAACTGACTTCTAAAGTTGCTCTCTAATCACCTCACACATACAACAGCTTGAGCACACCCAGACACATAAATGTGTGCACACGCTCGCTTTCACACACACACATGCATAAATACATCAATAAATAAAAGAAATTTAAAAAAACATACAATTATATATAATACCTATACTTGATAATGATAAGAAACTACTATGTTGGTGCTTTATACGTGTTTATTATTATATAGATTTTGTTATTTTTAGAATGTATTATTGTAAAACTAAGTTTCTTGAAAACAGCATGCCGTGCCTCACCAGGAGTAATCTCATACAGTTTGTTTTGACTGAATCTCTTGTTTTCACTAAGAGATCACATTGAAGTCTACCAAATGGAAGAAAATCTTTGCCAGCTATTCTTGAAACAAGGACTTAATACAGAGAATTTAAAATTTAAAAAAAAAACTTGCAAATCAACAGATGAGCTAACAAACTAGATAATCTTCAAAAAAATGAAACACAAACATCTAATGGGTGTTCTTAAGGAGTTCAACATCCCTAACCATCAGGAAAATTCAAACTTGGCTATCTTGATACACCATATCCTCCCAGGAAATATGGCTGTCATCAAGAAATTGGACAACAAATGGTGAGGCTGTGCGACAGAAGACTTGTTCACTGCTAGTGTGAGAGCAAACTAATATAGGATCTCAGTAAGGGGCAGTTCCCAAAATTTAAAAATAGAATTGCCATATATACTGAGCCATATCATTCCTGGGCATATTCCCCAGCAACTCCATATCCTACCACAGAGACACGGGACACCCCTGTCCCTTACTGCTCTATTCACAATAGCAAGGAACTTGGAACCAGCCTAGATATCCATCAACAGATGAATGGATAATAAAAATGTGCTACGAGAGTGCACTCCGCCATCTTTGCTCCAGTGGCCGGGAAGTTGGGACTGCCAGGTTCTGAAACAGACAGGCATAATATCGCTTGGGTCTCGGGTGGCTTGTGTGTATGCGGCTCCCAAGTGCTGGGCAGATCTGCAGTAACCAGTGCGCCAGCTCTGCTGTGGGACTTCTGCCTGGCAGAGGGACCCCGCCCTGGGCGGGAGCCTACCAGCTTCCCTTCCGCGACCTCTGTTCCGGTAGACTACACTGAAGAGACAGGTACCCAGGCTCTCCCCAATACAACATCACTTGGGACACGGCCTGTTGGGGCTTCCGCCTGCGCCCAAGAAAGGGACAGCGCTGTGGTCGTCTGGGTGCCAGATCTACAGGCCATCGCCTCTGCAGGGTGAGCAGCACCACGGAGAGTGTGCAGACTGCACTCCGCCATCTTTGCTCCAGTGGCCGGGAAGTTGGGACTGCCAGGTTCTGAGACAGACAGGCATAATATCGCTTGGGTCTCGGGCGGATTGTGTGTATGTGGCTCCCAAGAGCTGGGCAGATCTGCAGTAACCAGCGTGCTAGCTCTGCTGTGGGACTTGTGCCTGGCAGAGGAACGCCCCCTCCTCCCCCCAGGAGAGATCACAAACCCCCGCACAGGGCAGGAGCCTACCAGCCTCCCTTTGGCGACCTCTGCTCCAGGAACCCACTAGGCTGAGCCTTTGGATGTGCAAGGACTCCCCAATATAACATCACTTGGGGCAAGGCACATCAGGGCTCCAAAGTCACTCAGGAGCAGGGCAGGCCCCAGAAATCTGTGCCAGGGGAATCCTGGTAAACCAGGGGGGGGCAGAAATAGCTTTGCAGGCTCACAGGAGGTCCAACCAACAGCCAGTGACAGCAGGACCAACTAACATCAGAGGTATCCAGATGGCAAAAGGCAAACATAGGAATGTTACTAACAGAAATCAAAGTAATATGGGACCATCCGAACCCAACTCTCCAACAGCAGCAAGTCCTGGATACCCCACCACACCCGAAAGACAAGATCTGGATTTAAAATCACTTCTCATGATGCTATTAGAGGATCACAAGAAGGACACAAATAAATCTAATAAAGAATTACAGGAGACCATGAATCAACGGTTAGAAGCCTTTACAAAGGAAACACAAAAATCACTTAGAGAAATGCAGGAGAACATGGATCAAAAGATGGAGGCGCACAAGGAGAAAACACAAAAATCGCTTAACGAGATGAATCAACGGGTAGATGCACTCACAAAGGAATCACAAAATTTGCATAAAGAAATGCAGAAGAATATGGGTCAACAGACGGATGCCCATAAGGAGGCAACACAAAAATTGCTTAAAGAAATGAATCAACGGTTAGATGCCCTTACAAAGGAAACACGAGAACTGCTTAAAGAAATGCAGGAGACGATGGATCAACAGATGGATTCCCATGAGGAGGAAACACAAAAATCGCTCAGAGAAATGCAGGAGAACGTGGGTCAACAGGCAGAAATCCTGAAAGAGGTAATGCAAAAATACCTTAAAGAAATATAGGAAAATACAAACAAACAAGTGAAGGATCTCAGCAAATCCATCCAGGAACTAAAAAAGGAAGTAGAAACAACTAAGAAATCACAAAGGGAGACAACTTTGGAGATAGAAAACCTTGGGAAGAAGTCAGGAGTCATAGATGCAAACATCAACAATAGAATACAAGAGATGGCAGAAAGAATCTCAGGTGCTGAAGATTCCATAAAAAGCATCGACTCAACAGTCAAAGAAAATGCAAAATGCAAAAAACGTATAACCCAAAACATCTAGGAAATCCAGGACACAATGAGAAGACCAAACCTAAGGATTATAGGTATAGATGAGAGTGAAGATTTGCAACTTAAAGGGCCAGTAAACATCTTCAACAAAATTATGGAGGAAAACTTCCCTAACCTAAAGAGAGAGATGCCAATGAACGTACAAGAAGCCTACAGAACTCCAAACAGACTGGACCAGAACAGAAATACCTCCCGTCACATAATAATCAAAACACCAAATGTTCTAAACAAAGAAAGAATACTAAAAGCAGTAAGAGAAAAGGGCCAAGTAACATACAAAGGAAGACCTATCCGAATCACATCAGACTTCTCACCAGAGACTATGAAAGCCAGAAGATCCTGGGCAGATCTCATGCAGACAATAAGAGAGCACAAATGCCAGCCTAGACTACTATACCCAGCAAAACTCTCAATCACCATAGATGGAGAGACCAAGATATTCCATGATAAAACCAAATTTTCACAATATCTTTCCACAAATCCAGTCCTGCAACGGATAATAGGTGGAAACCTCCAATACAGGGAGAGAAACAACACCCTGGAAAAAATGAGATAATAACCTTCTTGAATCAAACCCAAAAGTAGATAACCACTCAAACATAAAGATAGCGTCAAGAATGGAAGATGGCAATAATCACTATGCCTTAATCTCTCTTAATATCAATGGTCTCAATTTCCCAATTAAAAGACAGAGACTAGCAGACTGGATATGTAAACAGGACCCAGCATTTTGCTGCATGCAGGAAACGCACCTCAGTGTCAAAGACAAACACTACCTCAGAGTAAAAGGCTGGAAAACAATTTTACAGGCAAATGGCCCCAAGAAACAAGCCGGAGTAGCCATCCTAATACCAGATAAAATTGATTTCCAACCTAAAGTCATCAAAAAAGACACAGAAGGACACTACATACTGATCAAGGGAAAAATCCACCATCAAGAACTCTCAATTCTGAATAGCTATGCTCCAAATGCAAGGGCACCCTCATTCGTAAAAGAAACTTTACTAAAACTCAAAGCACACATCACACCGCACACAATAATAGTGGGTGACTTCAACACCCTGCTCTCTGAAATGGATCATTCAGGAAAGCAGAAACTAAACAGGGACACAGTGAATCTAATTGAAGCCTTGGACCAAATGGAACTAACAGATATATATATATATAGAACATTTCATCCTAGAGCTAAAGAATACACCTTCTTCTCAGCACCTCATGGTACCTTCTCCAAAATTGACCATATAATTGGTCACACATCAGACCTCAACAGATATAAGAAGTTAGAACTAATCCCATGCCTCCTATCAGATCACTATGGAATAAGGGTGGTCTTCAATGGCAACAAAAACAACAGAAAACCCACATACACATGGAGGCTGAACAATGCTCTACTCAATGATAACTTGGTCAAGGTGGAAATAAAGAAAGAAATCAAAGACTTTTTGAAAGTTAATGAAAATGAAGGCACAACATACCCTAATTTATGGGACACAATGAAAGCAGTGCTAAGAGGAAAATTCATAGCCCTGAGTGCCGCCAAAAAGAAACGGGAGACAGCATACACTAACAGCTTAATGGCACACCTGAAAGCCCTGGAACAAAAAGAAGCAAATACACCCAAGAGGAGTAGAAGGCAGGAAATCATCAAACTCAGGGCGGAAATCAATCAAGTAGAAACAAATAAAACCATACAAAGAATCAATAAAACGAGGAGTTGGTTCTTTGAGAAAATCAACAAGATAGATAAGCCCTTACCCAGACTAACCCAAGGGCACAGAGATAGTATCCAAATTAATAAAATCAGAAACGAAAAGGGAGAGATAACAACAGAAACTGAGGAAATTCAAAAAAATCATCAGATCCTACTACAAAAACCTGTATTCAAAACAACTAGAAAATCTTGAGGAAATGGACAATTTCCTTGACAGATACCAAATACCAAAATTAAATCAGGATCAAATAGACCATCTAAACCGTCCTATAAGCCCTGAAGAAATAGAAGTTGTCATTGGAAGTCGTCCAAGCAAAAAAAGCACAGGTCCAGATGGTTTTAGTGCAGAATTCTATCAGACCTTCAAAGAAGACCTAACACCAATACTCTTCAAACTGTTCCACAAAATAGAAACAGATGGAACACTACCCAACTCGTTCTATGAAGCCACAATTACACTAATACCAAAAGCACACAAAGATCCGACAAAGAAAGAGAATCTCAGGCCAATCTCTCTTATGATGCAAAAATACTCAATAAAATTCTTGCCAACTGAATCCAAGAACACATCAAAACGATCATTCACTACGATCAAGTAGGCTTCATCCCAGGGATGCAGGGATGGTTCAATATAAGGAAATCCATCAATGTAATCCACTATATAAACAATCTCAAAGAAAAAAACCACATGGTCATCTCATTAGATGCTGAGAAAGCATTTGACAAAATTCAGCATCCTTTCATGCTAAAGGTCTTGGAAAGATCAGGAATTCGAGGCCCATATCTAAACATAGTAAAAGCAATTTACAGCAAACCGGTAGCCAGCATCAATCTAAATGGAGAGAAACTTGAAGCAATCCCACTAAAATCAGGGACTAGACAAGGCTGCCCTCTCTCTCCATATCTTGTCAATATAGTACTTGAAGTTCTAGCTAGAGCAATTAGACAACAAAAAGAGGTCAAAGGGATACAAATTGGAAAGGAAGAAGTCAAACTATCACTATTTGCAGACGATATGATAGTATACTTAAGCGACCCAAAGAACTCCACCAGAGAACTCCTACAGCTGATAAACGACTTCAGCAAAGTGGCCGGATATAAAATCAACTCAAGCAAGTCAGAAGCCTTCCTATACTCAAAGGATAAGCAGGCTGAGAAAGAAGTAAGAGAAATGATACCCTTCACGATAGCCACAAACCATATAAAGTATCTTGGCATGACTCTAACCAAACAAGTGAAAGATCTGTATGACAAAAACTTCAAGTCTCTGAAGAAAGAAATTGAAGAAGACCTCAGAAGATGGAAAAATCTGCCATGCTAATGGATTGGCAGGATTAATATAGTAAAAATGACCATCTTACCAAAAGTAATACACAGATTCAATGCAATCCCCATCAAAATCCCAACTCAATTCTTCATAGAGTTAGAAAGAACAATTCAAAAATTCATCTGGAATAACAGAAAACCCAGAATAGCTAAAACTATTCTCAAGAGTAAAAGAACCTCTGGGGGAATCAGTATCCCAGACCTCAAGCTGTACTACAGAGCAATAGTGTTAAAAACTGCATGGTATTCGTACAGTGACAGGCATGTAGATCAATGGAACAGAATTGAAGACCCAGAAATGAATCCACACTCCTATGGTCACTTGATCTTTGACAAAGGAGCTAAAACCATCCAGTGGAAAAAAGATAGCCTTTTCAACAAATGGTGCTGGCTCAACTGGAGGTCAACATGCAGAAGAATGCAAATTGACCCATTCTTATCTCTTTGCACTAAGCTCAATTCTAAGTGGATCAAGGATCTCCACATAAAACCAGACACACTGAAACTAATAGAAGGGAAACTAGGGAAGAACCTTGAACATATGGGCACAGGGGAGAATTTCCTGAACAGAACTCCAATAGCTTATGCTCTAAGATCAAGAATAGACAAATGGGACCTCATTAAATTACAAAGTTTTTGCAAGGCAAAAGACACTGTCAAAAAGACAAAGCGGCAACCAACTAACTGGGAAATGATCTTTACCAACCTTACATCCGACAGAGGGCTAATATCCAATATATACAAAGAACTCAAGAAGTTAAACTCCAGAGAGGCAAGTAACCCTATTAAAAAATGGGGTACAGAGCTAAACAAAGAGTTCTCACCTGAAGAATATCTAATGGCTGAGAAGCACCTAAAGAGATGTTCATCATCCTTAGTCATTAGGGAAATGCAAATCAAAACAACCCTGAGATTCCATCTCACACCAGTCAGGATGGCTAAGATCAAAAACACAGGAGACAGCAGTTGTTGGCGAGGATGTGGAGAAAGAGGAACACTCCTCCACTGCTGGTGGAATTGCAAGCTGGTACAACCACTCTGGAAAGCAGTCTGGCTGTTCCTCCGAAAACTGGGCATGACACTCCCGGAGGATCCGGTTATACCACTCCTGGACATATACCCAGAGGCTTTACCTGCATGCATTAAGGACACATGCTCCACTATGTTCATAGCAGCCTTATTTATAATAGCCAGAAGCTGGAAAGAACCCAGATGTCCCTCAACGGAGGAATGGATTCAGAAGATGTGGTATATCTACACAATGGAATACTACTCTGCAATTAAAAACCATGAATTCACGAAATTCCTAGGCAAATGGTCAGAACTTGAAAATATCATCCTTAGTGAGGTAACCCAATCACAAAAAAACACACATGGTATGCAGTCACTGATAAGGGGATATTAACCCAGAATCTCGGAATACCCTAGACACAATTCGCATATCAATAGATTTCTAAGAAGATGGAAGGAGAGACCCCTGGTCCTGGAAAGACTGGATGTAGGGGAACGCCAGGAGAGAGAAAAGAGAGGGGGTTGAATGGGGAAAAGAGGGAGGGAAGGGGGCTTATGGGATTTTCGGGGAGGGAGGAAATGGGAAAGGGGAAATGATTTGGAATGTAAATTAAAAAAAAATAAAATAAAATAAAATAAAATAAAAATGTGCTACCTAAATGCAATAAAATTTTATTCAGCCACAAAACAACTATGAAATTTTCAGAAAAATAGGCAGATCTGGAAAGCATTATATTGAATGTAGTAACCCAAACTCAGAAATACAAAATCATAGGTTTTTTTCTCATATAAAGGTCCTAGTGTATAGCGTGTGTGTGTGTGTGTGTGTGTGTGTGTGTGTGTGTGTGTGTGTGTGAAGCCTAAAAACTAGAAAGGAGACGAAGAAGGGACAAAAGAGGTTTTAAAGAAGGTGGGGTAGGCAAGAAGATACATATATCATGAAGGTGGAAAGAACGGCTGGGAGAGAGGTTAGAAGGTGGGTTACTGAGGTCAAGGGGAAGGAGAGAATCTAACAAAACATTTCATTTGAAAATGGCATAACGATATCTAATACTTTCTTTGCAGATTTAAAAATGAAATTAAATTAGCTAGGTGTGGTGATGCATGCCTTTATTCGCAGCATTTGAGAGGCAAAGGTAGGCAGATCTCTGGGTTCCAGGCTAGTCTGGTCTATAAAATGAGTTCTAGGATAGCCAGGGCTACACAGAGTAACCCTGTTTTTATTATTATTATTATTATCATTATTATTATTATTATTATTATTATTATTATATAATTATAAATACAAAGTGATTGTGACCAATGAAAACCATATAGCATGAAGGTGTTTGTAAGTGTGTTCTGCAATGAACACCCAGCATTGGGACCCAGGGATGTGTCTCTTTGAATGTAGCCCACTGTTAGGCAATTCAAACATACAGCACTGAATAAATGCATACACAGACCTTAGTACAGCCGTTAACACACAGAAGGTGCCAAACAAATGGGGGAGAGTTTCTCGTTTTTTCTAGTTATACAATCTTTAAAGACCAAAAATACAACTTATCATAGCTTCTGTAGGGTTTCTTTTTCCAGATATACTCAGGTGTGGCTTGGAAACTGGGACCCCTGACAAGGAACATGAATCAATTTTTCCACTACACGTCTTTGAAATAATTCTTGAGCCAGAGTTAACTACTGTGGCATTTCTATGTACAAGACATGGCAAGACATGCCTGATGGATATTTACACAAATACCACACTGTGGTTGCCAGAAAGCCCAGACCAATAAAGATGAATAAATAGTCATGATGGGGTTGCAGGAAGACTTCCTGAGAAGGTTCCCCAAGCCACACTCACTGGACCAATCTCAACTAGACATTCTCCATCCGGAGTGAGCAAGAATCCTTATGCCCTAACTGAAAACGTTTCTGTAAGAAAATCCATATGTGACCATTCAGCAGTGCCTAAGGCCACACAGACATCACTAGTTAAAATCAGTGGGTCATAAAACAAAACGAAAGGGTATCAGTGTAGGATAAGGGACTCTAGGGAGGAGAGAGAGGTGATGGGAATGAGGTAGAGACAAGAGAGGCTGGGAAGTGACAGTACATAGAACGCACTCTGTGTGTGTGTGTGTGTGTGTGTGTGTGTGTGTGTGTGTGTGTGTGTGTGTGTGTAACTGTCAAAAAATCCTAATTTAATCATGAAAAATAATCCAGATGGGCACTCAAATCCATACATCAGGCCCTGCTGATTTCAGGCCAGATAAGACAATCCTCCAAGTTTTCCAAGGGTCTTGGGGAATTTTGAAACTCACCTACCCTTCCCCTCTTCCTATCTGCCCAGCCACCCCACGCCTTCCTAGGAGGGAGGAGTGTGGACAGGAGAGAGAGCTATAAAGGGTATGAAGCAAAGAAGCAGGCAGCTGCGTTTTCCCTCCCTAGAAGACGATCACGTCAGGACACCCAACAGGACACGCAGCTGTTAGGGAGCAGGGTAGAAATAGAATCTGCAGTAGCTGGGGTCTTTCTGTTTACAGTGAAGAGAGTTCACGTTACCTGAGGTGAGAGGGTGTGATACTATAGGTGCATGGAGCAAAAAGGACTGTGAGCATCTCAAGGGAATGTACACGCCCAGCCCCACCAGTTGGACCTCACAGGTACCAGGACTTAGTTCTGTAAGCATCTTTTACAGAAAGTGAGAAGCAGAATACATTTGGGTGCCCATCACACACTGTTCCACCCCAGGCCTTTGTAACAACTTTGACCTGTGTTCTTGCACCCAGTATTCATGGAGCAGAAAGTTTCCCTGTGGCTGTTCCCGCTTCCCTTGGTTAGCCTACTTCCCTCTCAACTATTCTCCATTACAAATCCCTTAAGAGGCCTTCGGTTGAATCTGGTTCAGTCAGCATCAGCCTTTCCTGGGAAAGCTCTGACAGACAGCTGGCCAGCCCCACACTAGTTTCCCTTGAGTCAAATGCCTATGTTTTCCAGTTCACAGTGCCCAGAAGGTGGGGCTATCCATATGATCTCTTTCGACCTACATGCATCCCATCTAACTGCAACCAGACTGTATGCCTGACTGAGACAGGCAACTGTCTAGATTGTCTAGATTGTTCCCAACAGTCTTTCTTCTGTCCTACTGGCATGGTGATCTAAAGAGACACAGAGAGAGACAGAGACACAGGGAGACAAAGATAGAGAACAGAGGCAGAGGCAGAGAGACACACAGAGAGAGCTAATTCCAAAGAGGTCCAGTCTCCAGGAAGGAGGAGGGAACACGTGAGGTCTCTTAAAGCCATCAGTCAGAGCCGCACTCACTCTGCCCACTTCACTGCTCAAGCCCAAATGAAGGAGAGATGTGCAGAAAAGGCATTCAGACCACCATAAAGAGGTGGTAAGAGAGGAGAGGAAAGAATTATACATAAATAATGTCATCTACCCTTATTAGTCATGTTGGGAGAGATAAAATGCAGGGAGAGGCGTGAAGTAGGTCAGAGAATCCTTCACAGAATAAACTCCCCGCCTTTCCACCCCATCCAAACAAACCAAAGCCCACCTCAACGATTCTTTTTCATTACAGATCTAGTGAATTAAGGGGGTGGAAAATCAACATTTAGGCCAGGATTTAGACCAGTCCTTTTTTTTTTCTCTCACTGAACCAGAAGGAATAATATTTTTTAATTGATGAATAAAGGAAAAAAATGAAAATATTCTGTTTGGGAGGAGGGTTATTCTCTAAAGTAAAGTAGGCTCCCTGTGCAGGCTACTCCTTGGAATGCAATCTCAAAGTGTGGGAGGAAGTGCTCTGGTTTCTGCTGGATTCCCAGGAAGCTGCTGCAATCCTTGGATGCACCTGTAACCATTAGCTTGGTCATTAAACAGCATCCCAGCTGTTGGGTTGGTGTTTTTCTAGACTCATTAGGGGAAAGCGCTCAATCCCACACAAGACGCCTGGAGGCTAGTGCACACAACCCAATAAGATCCTCTCACCTGCTCCATAGAGCCTGCTTTCTATCTAACAAAGCTTTCCAAATCATAGGCTTTGAAAAAAATATACATAATAACAATGTTTTTCACAAAAGCAATCCTATTTAGAATGTTTCATTGAAGAATTAGAGATAGAGATGTGGCTCAGTGGGTAAACAGATTTGCCTCCTGCAAGCAGACGGACCTGAGTTTGAATCCCTAGAACCCACATACAAGCTGGATATAAAACTGAAGCATCTAATCCCAGAGCTTCCAGAGAAACTGGCAGCAGACAGCCAAGGTAGAAGCAGGGACTGGCACCAATATATGCACAGTGACATGTGAACACCTGCATTCACACATGTAATGCACGTGGATGTGTGTGCCTGTGTGTGTTCATGCATGTACACATATGAAAACCTTGAAAAACCAAACTTGTAAAGTGCTACAAGAAGTTTTTAATGACTGGATACTGTTTGTATGAATAACCTAAGAAACTAAAAAGTATTTCAAAAATACGCACACATTTACTTAGTACACACCCATCTCTCTGTGTGTGTCTCTCTGTCTCTCTCTGTCTCTGTTTCTCTCTATCTCTGTCTCACACACACACACACACACTGTGATAAGGAATTTGTCTATCACAGGAATTAACTCAACATAGCCAGGTAGCAATTGTCTATCAGAAAAGAAAACAAATAGGACAGAAGTCAAATCCCAGGAATATCATAATTCTAACACAAAATAATTTAGAGATGTGATATAGCTGGGCATGGTTGGACAGACCTGTAATCTCAGCCTAGAGGAGGCAGAGATAGGAGGATCCTGAGTTTGAGGGTAGCCTGTGCTATACAACAAGAAGCCATGTTTAAAAAACCCAAGGGCTAGGGATGCCACTCCATGGGAGAGCACTTGCCTAGCTTGTGAAAAGCATTGAATTCAATCCCAAGTATTGACCCCCTCTGAAAAGAACATGATATAAAACCACACAAGATGCTGGGGAAATGGGTTCCTCAGAAAAGACATGCAGCATGAAAGCCTGAGTCCTTTAGTCCAGGACTCACCCAAAGGCCAGGCACAGTAGCATGCACCAGCAAGCCCAGTACTGAGGACTGTAGAGACGGGCAGTTTCCCAGAGTTTACTGGCCAGCCAACCTAGCTGAAGTGCTGAACTCCAGGTTCAATGAGAGACTCTCTCAAAACATAAAGTGAAGAACAGCTGAAGAAGGCACCTAGCATCAATCTCTGACCTCCACACACATGTACATATGTACTCGTATGCACGTGTGCATGGCCAAAAACATGTGAAACACACACAAGTGAGAGGTGCTGAACCGAATCTCAAAGTGGGGACATCCTTACAACCAGACAGTCATCTGCAACCTTAGGGAGATCCTTCCTCAAGGAAAAGCTCCTGAGAAGACAAGCTTGCCACTTGATTCCCCTAAGAAGTGTCTCCTGAGTCATATCACCAGAGTCTTATCTGTTCTGAACCAAAACTGGCTTCAACTCTTGAAGGAGATGTGTCACCATGGAGGCAGGCTTTGAGGTCTCAATGTATGCTCAAGTCTTGCTAGTGAGATACAGTCCCCTTCTGCTACCTACAGATCAAGATGTAGAAATCTGAGCTCTTTCTCCACCATGTCTGCCTGGATGCTGCCTTGTTGATAACGGACTAAACATCTGAACTGTAAGCCATCCCCATTGAAAAGTATTCTTTTGTAAGAGTTGCCATGGTTATGGTTTTTCTTCACAGCAACAAAAACAAAACTAAGACAATATTTCTTCCATTTTTTTTAAATATAGGTTTTCTCTTCCCAAAATGATGCTATTCTATTTCCCCATGGCAAACTGCAAATTCATTTGTGCTATTTTTCCCCTACGGAGAATTTTTTTTAAATCGCAGTTTAACTCTAGAATATTCTGGAGCCATACTGAGTATTGATTTTTTTTTCAGTACCTTAAAATTAGCCTGAACATCCAGAAATAGCTTTGAATGTGAGCATTATTATGAAAGTTTGGGCCTTTGGAACGAAAAGTTGTCTCTGGCACTGGAGACTGTCTGTGGAGGAATTTAAACTACATAATCCTTCCCTCTGGAAGGCTTTGCTCCATCCCTGTTTATACGCTGCTGGATAAGCTTCTTGGAAATGTTGACAATCCATCCATGCCTACCCTTTCCCAGCTATCTTTAACTGTGTGTAGCTGATTGGGAGACAGAGAACATTCCTGTTCACAGACCTTCCTGGACAGAGATGGGATCAACCCCCTCTTGTAGAAGTCTGACACTCCCTCTGCCTCACCATCAAGTGTAAGATGGAACAACCAAATACAAAATAGCACCCCATCCTCTATCAAACCTGGATTTCTGAGATTGACTTGACCAAACCTGTTCACTTGCACATGTGTCAGTCTATACACATAAAAACATTTCACTGTCTATGCCTTTAAAACAAAACTCTGTGAGGCATCATGGAGGGGAAGGTGATTTTTCTGTGCCCACCTTTTGCCCTAGTACCTGTGTGGCATTACAGGGCAGGGGCTACAATATTGTGTGCAGGTGGGCAAGTAGCTTTGGGAACCTGATTTTTACGAGGGAAAAGTACGAAGCTCTCCCATTATTCCTTCTTTAAAGCAGTCTGTTCTCATATTTCAGTCCTGAGTGCTTATTCATCTGTGGCTGTTGCAGGTAGAGGAGTTTTATCAGCTTCTTGGAGAGCTGGCTGGCCCAAATTCCACTGCCATGTAGTGCCCAGTGACTCATCTGGAGCCAAACACAAAAACATACCTACTTCCACATTCACTGATGGCAGTCTCCATTTAAGGAAGGGTTCAACTGCATCCCTGGACATCTCTCTCCACCCATGTTCATACTTGGTTCATCTGGAAATCTGTCTTTAAAAGCCCTCATCCCATCTTTCAGTAGCTGTGCAGCATAATTTCCAGGATGCTAGGTCTTCCTACTGCTGCTTTTCTTTCTCTGTCTCTTCTGAATTAAGGACATGATGTTTCTCAGGGGCAACCTCCTCCCTACCAACATTCCAGCATGCTGACAGGCTCTTCTCTCCAATCCACCACTTATACAAGAATCAGACTATAATTCTTCTCATCTAAATCAGCTATCCCAGTGTCTGCCTGTACCTAGTTACCCCCTAAGCTTCTTCCCTCCCTTGGGAGAGGACAGTCAGGCCGAGGTGGATGCTTTCGTGCTGGGAGGCACCTTCTATCTCATCACTGACTCTCTGAACTATACCATAGACATCCACCTCATGAGCATTCTGTAACTAGTCATAGGCATTAGGGCCTCCACTCAATGTCCTTGCCCACCTTGCCTGGCATTAGCAGACTAGTCTGTGCTAAATGCTGCCTCTCTCCCAGTGGTCAGATTTGGGCTGTCTCCTCTAATGGTCTGTAAAAACATTTTCTCTTGTCTCTGTCTCCATCTCCCTCTCCCTCTCTGTTTCCCTCTCTGACTTCATTTCTGTCTCCCTCCCCCCTCTCCCTCTCCCCCTCCCCCTCTCTCTTTCCCTCTCCCCTTCCCCCTCTCTCTCTTTCCCTCTCTCTCCTCCTCCCTTCCCCTTCCCCCCCCCTCATGTGTATGTATATAAATGCACTTATGTGTTCTCTCTCTCCCTCCCCAAACTCAACAGCAAAGAAGAGTCAAACATCCCTGGTTGCCTCTTTGTTATACCAATCAATCTACAACCATGGGAAGTCTTCATTCCAGATACATGGACTTGTCTTTTCTAGAGGAGAAGCCATCACTACTTGTCAACACACCCTGACATACTTTCATGTTCTGCCACAGTTCCTGACATGTCTGAACACAAGCCTGATACAGCCATCACACATTCAACAACCATGCCTCCCAAAGTGTAAAGAAGATGTCTCACATGCCTAAAAAGTCCAAGTCTCAAGTCCTGGGCTACACAGTGTGGTCACACCACAGGGGAAATGCAAGAGCTAGGAAAACAAAAACATGCTGTGAGAACATACATGCTATAAGAACATACATGCTGTGAGAACATACATGCTGTGAGAACACACATGCTATGAGAACATACATGCTGTGAAAATATATGCTGTGAGAACATGCATGCTGGGAGAAAATGCATGCTGGGAGAACATGCATGCTGTGAGAAAATGCATACTGGGAGAACATACATGCTGTGAGAAGATACATGCTATGAGAATATGCTGTAAGAACATATATGCTATAAGAACACACATGTTGTGAGAACACACATGCTATAAGAACATACATGCTGGGAGAACATATGTGCTGTGAGAACATACATGCTGTGAAAATATATGCTGTGAGAACATGCATGCTGTGAGAAAATGCGTGCTGGGAGAACATGCATGCTGTGAGAAAATGCATACTGGGAGAACATACATGCTGTGAGAAGATACATGCTATGAGAATATGCTGTAAGAACATATATGCTATAAGAACACATATGTTGTGAGAATACACATACTATAAGAACATACATGCTGGGAGAACATATGTACTGTGAGAACATACACGCCATGTGAACATACATGCTATAAGAACATATATGCTATAAGAACATACATGTTGTGAGAACATACATACTGTGAGAACATACATGCTGTGAGAACATATATGCTGTGAGAACATACTATGCTTCTCTGCTAGCAAGGCTCAGGAGGTCCAGAAAACTAGTCTGCCTATCAGGGAAAGAGAGGATTTCAATGAGCCCACCTCTGGCTGTTGGGTGGGGGCTAAGCAACGATTTACTGGGAAAGGTCAACACAGACCACAGACTCCAGGGAAAGACAACTCCTGAGGTGCCAGTTTCTGCCAAAAGTAGTTTGATGGACGACTGGTGCCGCCTCTGAGCCTGCTTGTTTAAGCAAAAAGCATTGTATTTAACATTTTTAAAGTGGGCTTTTTTTTTCCAGTTTAACAGTACTGTGTGTTTGTGGTATGCTTGCTTCTCTTTCCTTCCCACTCCCCATCTCAGTGCATCAGAATATAAATCCTCAGTCCTCTTAAGAGTCTGAGTTATCTGTGTTTATAGACCTTTGGGAAGTTAATCTATAAAACATGACATATGCCTCTTCTGGAATTTAAGACGTCTGCTTCCTTGAATATAACAAAATAAACTTTTAGAAGCTGATATTGAAATACAAGCAGTCCACTTAAAAAGCTGAGCCCCCTAACCGTGGGAAAACAACTGAAATTAGCAATGAGAACTCCAATGTCAGGACTAGGGAGATGGCTTGGTCAGTAAAGTGCTTGCCACACAAGCACAAAGACCTGAGTTCAGGTCCTCTGGGCCAATGTAGAAGCCAGGAATGGCAGTACAGGTCTGTGGTCACAACACTGGATCAGGGGATGGTGAGCAGAGACAGGAGGAACCCTGAATCACAGTAGGCAGCCAACCTAGGCAAGTTAGCAAGCCCCAGTCTTAAAAACTAAGGTATAGAGCAATACAAAAGAACATTTGACATTTTGTCATCAATCTTTGGCTGGCGTGTGTGTGTGTGTGTGTTCTATTATTTCAAGTTTTCTCTCCAAGTTAAAAATACTACTAAACCAAGGACCTGCAGAGATGACTCAGCAGTTAAGAGTACTGGCTGCTTTTCCAGAGGCCCTGACTTCAATTTCCAGCAACCACACACATGGTGGCTCACAACCATCTGTAATGTGATCTGATGCCTTCTTCCAGCATGCAGCTGTACCTGCAAATTGAGCACTCATATACACAAAATAAATAAATAAGCCTTAAAACAATACTACTAAACCAAGTGTAGGGGAGACAGGTTTACACACTGCATTCTCTTTAATATATCACCAAGACAGGAGCTGGATAAAGACCATTCCTCATTCTCACCTTCCCAAAGACTCCAGACCAGTGGAGTTCTATCTCCTCCTTGGAGCAGGTAAGGTTTTTTAGAACCACCTATTTGGCAACTGTCCTTGTAAATAATTTTTTATTTCAATGAGACACAATTCACACATCACAGAACTTGTCCTTTTTACTTGTAGAACTCTCTGCCTTTTAGCATAGTTACAAGACTGTGCAGTCACCATGACCTAATGACTCCAGGTCACTTTCTGTCACCCAAAAAGAAACCCCTGACCTTTAAGCAGGTACTCTCCCTAGCCCCTGATAACCACTAATATACTTTGTCTTTATGGATTTGCGTAGTATGTATATTTCATATACATGGAATGATATAGTATGTGGTCCAGATTCTTCTGTGTCTGAATTTCTTCATTCAGTGTGTATAGAGTTCTATCATTATCTGTACCCCCATTTCTTTATAATGACTCAAATTCTATTCTATGGAAATACCTCACTTGCTTAGACATTCACCATTTGATGAACATTGTCTCTCATTAGAGATGAGCACTTCGATACAAATCTCTGTGAGAATGTGTATCTTAAATTCTACTAGGAGTTAAAATTGCTAGATATATATTCACTCCCTTAGTTTTTTTGAGAAATCCTGGTAGTATCTTAATATACAGATCAGCTCTGTGACCATGATCCATTGTTTTCAACAATACCAGAAGGTTTTCTGCAAAGACCCAGGGCTAACGTTCACTATTTTGCCAGTTGTCCCTCAGCCTGACATTCTTAACATTGAAAGAAACTCCAGTTATTTTATGGAGTTTTTCTAGTGCCTCTGATTTTCTGCTTTCTCCAAACTTGACAGAGATGTCTGAGAACCACCATGGTGTGGAGAGCAGGCTGGTAAGGGCATTGACAATGAGCGGCAGTTACAGGCACAAAGACCTGAGTGTGAATTGCCATCATCTACGGAAAAATTGAGTATAGTGAGGTCAACTGTAATCCCAGCACTGAGAGATAGAGAGAGACAGATCCTAGAGGCTTGAGAACCAGTCAGTCAGGCTGATCTGTGAGTTCCAGGCTCAGAGAGACAGACCCTATTTCAAAACATATGATAGAGGATCATTGAGAAAAATACCCAATGTCAATCTCTGACCACAACATGTACATACATGAGTGACTGAACCCTCACACACATATGAATATACATACAAAACCCACAGCATCCTTACAAAACCACAACACACACACACACACACACACACACACACAGAGTCTCTAGACCTGGGTTGGCTGATAGTCAACAATTAGAATGCTGGCATTCTACACTCTGTGACATTTTTTTTAAAGGTCTCATTTTAAATAGGTTATCAAAATATTTGTACAACAACCTCCGTTTTCTTCTTGGCAACTAAACCTAAAATATTTACTGAGTTTAAGCACCAGTTTGTCAACCTATACTTTAGCTGACACTCAGGCAAATTAAATTCAAGGCCGATGAATATGGTGGCGATCCAACTTATCTCTAGAATCAGTTACCACAGAACACCCAATGAAGGGCCTTCCATTAGTGACTGAGAAGGCTGACAAGCATACCAAATCGAAATATGAGAAGTTATGTGCACATAGTGGACAAGGGCGGTGAGCTATGCTACTGAAATTCTGGGAAACTAGCAGAACACTGTTTCTTCCCCGGAGAGATAACTTCACCAGCAACTTGATGGCTTGCCTCCCGTCCAGACTTTCATCTGATGAGTGCTATACTTGGCTCAGTCACATGGTCAGCCATATTGAATCCACTCCACACACTATTGCCACATCTTTCTTACCTGCATATTCTAACCAGTGCTCTTTTTTAGCAAGTATTTGTTCTCTGGGGCCCATAGAACTGCTATCTCTTCTTTCTATGAACTTATTAAGCTACAGAAAACAGGATTTTATGTGCTCCATTATTTATATTTGACCCAACTAACTAACAAATTATAGTAGCACACTTCATTTTTCAGCCATACCCACGTATCTTGGTGTGTGTGTGTGTGTATGTATGTATGTATGTGTGTGGATGGGTGGGTGTTTGAGTGTGTATCTAGCAGTCTACCTATCTATGTATCTGTCAATCTGCTAATCTATGTATCTATATATTTATGTATGTATCTATTTTAATTAACATATAATATATTGGTTCCATTATATTTTTACAAGCAAATGACTCTCCTCCCCAGACCTTCTCTCCCTGTGTCCTTCAAACTCTAGCCTTCTCTTTTCTGCTTTTATGTTTCACGAACTCAATTGCCCACCAACCTCAACCCCTCTTTCCAATGGAGAAAACAACACGAGCTATTTTATGAACCTAAATGTTTCCACTAGTCCTAGTAGCCTGCCCCAAAGGCATGGAAGCAGGATTGGAGGGGAACACACCAACACTGCAATTTTACTCCAAGACAAAGCATGTCCTAGTGGCCTGATCTCCTCTGTCCTTCTGATGTCAGAATTATCTGCTTCTCTTTCACTGCCTAGCCCTCACACTGTGGAGTCGATCTGTTTGGATTTGATCTCTTCTAGGAGCTGAGAATGACGGCACTGAAGAATTCTACTGTCCTGGGCTATCCACTGCTAATCCCATTCAGCCCCACATTGGGTTCCCACTCTCCTCTGACCTGTCACAGAGTGGGAGTGGGAGGAAGCAGACACTTTAAGCTCCCTCCTATCTCTGCCCCTTTCCCCACATCAGACTTCCTTCTAACCTTTCCCTCATGTTCCTATTTCAGTATCCTTCACAGCCCTGTAAAATAACTTGTTTTCAGGGCTTTCCAACTCGACCTCCAGCTCTCAATATAGTGTTAGCAACAGTAAAAGTAGCCACATTTCCCTTCCTCCCTTTCAGATATGACTAATGTTTCAGTCCTTCCTAAGCCTTTTTTTGATCCGGTTCCATCTTTTTCAGGGTTCCAGATAAGCACACCACCACTAAGGTCATGTGGTAGTCTACAAGCCTTCACTAGCTCCCAGGAACATTGAAAATGCATACAAGAGGCAAGAGATTTTAAAAAAATAGCATCATTTCATTTTCCAGAAGACAGCTAAATCAAGAGTTTAGTTTAAATTCTTATACATAGAGACAATACGTACATTGTGTGTGTGTGTGTGTGTGTGTGTGTGTGTATGTGTGTGAGAGAGAGAGACAGAGATAGAGACAGAAACAGAGAAAGATCTTCCTAGTGACTATCAAGCCATCTTTTCTTGACTTTTCCATCAATCTCAGAATTTTCTTCCTCTGCCAATATGAACATAAACTTTCAAAAATCCCCTCCTTATTGCTTCCAAACCTTAGAGAGCTTTCAAAAAGTGTTTATCTACATGAGCTAATAAGAATAATCCTCCCTGCTTTGTTCATTTTTAAAATTAGGATGAAGACAACACTGCATACTTGGGAGATATTCGCACAAAAAGAACCTATACCCCCTGAAGACCTCAAAGAGCGTTAAGGAGCATGGTGACTAAAGCTGCTCTCTTGCGACTGACAACGGACTATCTTGTCTGACAAGGAGATGATCCAAGTGGTTTCTACACCATTCCCTAAGGTCCTGCTTTGCTTTCATTATCATCCCAATAAAGCCACACCAAACTATCTCTCTGGAACGGGCCACCAGTCACAGAGGAGAACTGTCTCAAAACATGAAGTGTAGGCAAACAAATCTGCCACTGGATTTTCTATTGTTAAAAAGAAGAGCTTCTGTCACCAGAGGATCTTAACAGAAAGAAGGAGGTGGGGGCCAGCGGTAAGTATCAAATCTATAGCAGATTCCAACTTCTTAAGTGTCGAACGGTAGCAAAACTCTCTCTGGGCTCTTTGCAGGATTCCTGCTAGTAACAGAGTCCTTTTCCACCTCACACCTGGCACACTCCTCGATCAGTTCTGCTGAAGGCGATCAGTCAACATGGACTAAAGCAGGAAGCTGCTGAAAGAAGAGGGTGAGCCTAGTTCTCGCCTCTGAATGGTCTGTGCCTCGATCCAGCGCATTCTCTGAGGATTCTGCCAGCAGACACTCTGTAATACCTAAACCACAAATCATCACATTCCCTACCCGTCCAGCCAGGCCTTGTGTCCTTGAGCTTCTCACACAGGGAGATACCAACCAAGCTGGCCCCAGATACAATAGTCCTTTACAAATTCAGTCAAGTCTTCCTTGCCATCTGCTAGGTAGACTGAAAACTAGGTAGACCTTTCAGCATAAAAATAGCTACCACAGGCGAAGCTCCGAGAGTAATGCAGGACAAACCAGGCCGTTCACAAGGAATGGACCTTGGCAGCTTAACTAAAGAAAACATTTTATCAATACAAACATGTCAGACATGCAGCTGTACCTAAAATTAGAGGGAACACGTCTCCCAGAAGAAGAAATCCTGCAGAAACAGAATCTCAGGCAAGTCACTCCAGATTTATTTCCAAAGTCCCGGAAAAATGTCTTTCCTCCGAATAAGGAAACCATGCTAAAAATCTGCTGTCTGGTTGTTTTAGGAACCAAAGAAGGTGTTTTAATGACTCTTGAATTTTATCTACTGTGACACATTACAGCCATCTAAACCAAAGAAAATGTTTCCAAACTGTGAGTCTGTAACACAGGAAAATGGCTGTCTGAAAAGGTACTCACCCTGAAAGGGTGCTGTGCCTTGCTCCTGCCCATATCTTAAAGAGAAAGAGCCTTCTGTGGACTGCTCCCCAGAGACCACCTTTGGGGTTGGGAAATACTTGGGCTTGAGCACGTACTCCTGGGTCTGGCCATGCCGAATCATCACATTCTGGGAAGACAAGGGTGCCACTCTGGGAAGAAACAAAGAGAGGATAAGAAAATAAACATGGGGTTTTAAATGTCAACATAAGAAGACGAGAACAAAAAATTAAACTTCAGAAGGAGCACCACTACCACACACAGCTCATTTGTCTCACCATTAGTGGCACACGAGGAAGGAACCACTGGTTTACAAGTAGAACCATCCAGCATGGAGGGTACTCATCTGTTTAGTCAAAATGCACAGTGAGAAATGGGTTATCGTAAGTGGGTTTTATCAAAAACTTCAGAGCATAGCTACCTCATACTTCATGCAAAACATGGGGCATCCATTTCTCAGAAAAAGGTAAAGACCCAGACATGACTAGGTGCACATACAAATAGATAATAAGAGCAAAGCAAAGAATCAGTTATAAACACTGACAGCCAATGTGGGACAGCAGGGCTTTCCAAACTACCTAATTCTATAGGGTAGCTCATCTGTATCTTGGAGCCTCAATTTCACTTTCTATATCAGAGAATCTCTACCACACAAGGCCTAGAGAGAAAATCTGAACACATTAAAGCAGAGAGAAAAAAAGAATAAAATAAGTTGGTCGTGGTGTCTATGCTTTAATGCCAACATTTGGAATGCAGAAGCAAGGGCATCTTGAGTTTGAGAGAAGCCTAGGCTATGTGGTGAGATGCTGATTCAATATGCATACATATATACATGCATGCATGTATAATTCCTTCTGAAATATCTATCCCCTGTGTGTATGTGTTATGAAAATGCCTCAGGGAAACATATTTAATTTTATTCTGGATCTTATAATTATATACATATAACTATATAAATTATATAAATTAACTCAAGCTAAGTGTTTTAAAATTACCATTTCCTATAAGAATAATTAATCTTGGGCTAAGACCACTAATGAAAAATAGAAAAAAGATAACACAGACTCATTTTATTTATTTATGTAGTGTACAATATATGTATGTGTCTGTGTGTGTATTAATGTAGTGTACAGTATATATGTGTGTATACATGTGTGTGCACGCATGTATGCCAGAGATAGACAGCCAATGCCTTCTTCAATCTATTTTCACCTAATTGAACCAGGGAACTCACCAATTCAACAAGGCTGGCTATTCAATGTTCCAGGATCCTCCTGTCTCTACCTTCCAGGTGCTGGGATTACTGGCCTGTGCTGACACATTTGGCTCTTTGCATAGCCACTGAAAATAAAATTCCAGGCCTTTTACTTGCATGGCAAGTAGGTTACTGAATGAACCATCTCTCCAGTGCCCCACTCATTTTAGAACATGAAAAATTACAAGTGAAATTATTAGACTACTACATACCACCACTAACAGCAAACAGCCTTTGAAATGGTACCTGCTTGCCACTAGGTTCTGACTCAAAAGATATCTATTTATATAAATAGTAAAAGAAATAATATATAATACAAAAGACAAGTCATCATGTCACAGAGAACCACCATTAGGTGTCTTCATCAAAAATAGTCAAAGAATCTCAAATAAATTTACTCAAATTTATTGTTGTTGAGGCTAAAGAAGGAGTCATAAAGTGAAACAAAACATTCTGGAGAGATTATGGACCAGAAGTGACTGAATTGAGGGCACTGGTACCTTGGCATTCATCACTACAAACCCTGTGGTCTCAAAATGCCTAAAACTCCCATCTTGAGTCTGGATCTTCCCAGTTGTGGTACCACATGGGCACTTCCTTGGACACCAAACTAATGACTGTATTACTAAAAGCCTAAGGAATAACATTGTAAACTCTTCTATTTTGATGATATATGGGTTGTTTTAAACTTGAAGTATGCTTGAGGGGTAGAAACAGCTGGACAAATATGGTGGTCACAAGTCTATTCTATCAGCCTCCTCCCCATCTTCGAAATGACTCTTTCTCTCTAAGTCATTCTGCCATCCTGCACAAAAACACAGAACTAGCTCCTATTTGGGACAAAAGGACCCAGCATTCAAGGAAATGTAGATGGCCACTATTCTACTCCTGCCCTGGCCATCTCCAGAAAGGTAAGTCTTGGGGCTCTGCCTACCAGGTAAACAACACTTCCCTCTAAACCAGAAAAGCAATCATGGCAAGAGGTGTGCAGCAAGTGAGAATCAAAGGAAAGAGAACAAGATACACTAGAACTTGAGAAGAACTCTCAGCCATCCCTAATTTAAGAAAATCCATACTTTGGTCTCACTATGGTATTAGTGTGACCAGTCACAGCACACTTCAAATCTGCTGCTAGGTATACCAGTTGTCCCGCTACTCTAGCTTGTCTACCTCTAACTGTTTACAATGCATAGTCCTTGTAGTCAGTAATTGTCACATGAACTCATTACAGCCCCATCAAGAAAATAATGAGAATATGAGCAGACATTGTGTGGAACAAGCAAGGAAAATAGTGGCATCACTCAGCCCACAGACACTACTGAGAGATAACAGCCACTCTTCCTCTCTCAGGATCAGGGTCCAGCTTTTCCCCCAGCAGCCCCACTGGCAGTTCTACCGCAGCCCCCTCTAATTAGCCCCTTACTAATAAACATCCGCTGTCAGACTTCCGCCTTTCCTTTGCTTTCACCCAACCACCTCAGAAAAAAAAAAGAAAATCTTTAGTTGGTTTTTAATTATTTAAATTTATTCTTCCCCAATTTCCAGGATCCTGGGAAGCTTATCGTTGAGGAAGGAACATCAGGTTTAGTCACATCATTGTAAATGCGATTTTCAAGAAAGGAGGTGCACACTTTTGAAGAGAAAATTTGAAAGAATCAAAACCATAGGAATTCTGGTTCAAAATAAAAGGGGCACACCCATTGATCTCCTTTCATCCATTCTCCCTCACAATTACAGGTAAGGGGAAATTATAAATTCCAAAATACAGGCACACTGGTAGCTTCAAATATTTAAAACTCTGAAACTCCAAGCCCCCAGTATCCATCCGCTAGAGGATCTCCCTGTTCTATCCATTCTACAAGATACTGCCTTAATCTTGTGCACCCTGCCCCCAACCAAAAGAACTGGCATTGCTGGAGCCTTCAGGGGCTTCTACTCCACCTTTCATTCCAGTCATTAACACCTGTCCCATACAGCTATCGTATTTTTATTATCCACTAATAAACATTAAGATGCATTAAAACATATTTGTAATACAGTCAAGATATAGTGAGAATACTGATTGTTACAAGATAGGGGAAACTATATCTTCCGCACAAAACAATGAAAAAAGAAAAAAAGGTTTTATTCTTTCACCTCAACCTCCACAAAATACAGGCAAAACAGATGACACAAACAAGTGCTATCAACACTGTGAAGAATATCCTGACTTTTTCCCCTTTCTGATGTATTTTTTAAGCAGTCCTGGGCTATTTCATTGGTGACAGTTCATGGAACATAACCTGAGGCATAAGGACATTGGTCAGGGATCCCTGTTGGTCTTCAGGCACAGAGGATGAAAATATGACTGAGAAGAGGAGAGAATCCATTCAAATTGGTATTAGGAGCATTGACCTTCAAGAGGCACAGAGGGAAGGAAGAAAGTAAATACCTCACAGGGCTCAGTGCAGAGTGGTCATCCACAGACAAGTATTACAAATATGCAATTGCAAAAAAGTATAAAAATATTAGACGCTCCAATGTTACACCATCAACTTGGGTGATACAAAAGGTCCAGAGTTGACTGTAGGAAGCTGAAAAATACTGAAAGAGGAAGAATGAAATCAGAGGTGCCTATCTTTCCCAATCGAGGGACATGAGATAACATTAATGAGCATGACTTTGAGAGTATACACGAATAGAAGAACAAGAAATCAAGGCTGAAGTATGCTGCTTGCATCCACAGAGAAAGGAAATCAATACATACAAAATAGCAGCTTTGGGAAGAAGGCAGGACAAGGGTGAGGTGAGCAAAATCTTCCCTCACTGTGACATTCTTAGTAGTTAGGCAACATTCACAGCAAACACGTAGAGAAGGGACCGCATGAAGGTAACTACCAGTAAGAGGCAGGGACCAAACAAAAGAGGTCTCTGAAAGCTTGATGTTACCTGGAAGAGTGTTCCTAGTTTAAGGGTAAAGGAGCAAAGAGGTATGCTGAACTAAGGCTGCTAGGAGGAGGGGAGGTCTGTGGAGAAGAAGGTTACCATAGTTTCACAGATAGAAACATGTGGTAGATGTCCAGGGTCAGTTGGGGAAAGCCCCCAAGTGATGTTGTAAGGAGCAAGCACCCTCAAAAAGCGAAACTATTAAAAAAAGGAAAAAATTAAAAATAAACCATAGAGAGGATGAGGCAAGAAAGGTGCTGAGGCCACACCCAATGAGCTAAGCTTATTTCTCAGGTGAAAAGAGAGAAAACCAACTTCTGCAAGTTGTCCTTTGGCCTCCACACCTATGCTGTGGCATGCCTTTTGCACACATATACTACAATATATATGAAAAGATTTTTTATTATTCGATTAGAAGGCATGGAGTCAAACAGTCTTGGAAGATAGCCATCTTTAATTGTGTAGATATCCCATGAGAATGGGGATTTATATTAAAAATTAATCTTTTGTTGGTTTGTTTGAGATAGGGTCACTCTACATAGTTTTGGCTGTCCTAGAACTCACTATGTAGACCAGGCTGGCCTGGAACTCACAGAGATCCATTTGTCTCTGCTGAGAGTAAAAGCATAGTTCATACAGGTTACATACAACCAACACCCTTTTTTTAAATGTCTTGTCATTAAGTAGAAAGTTTTGGCAACTTATTTTGTAGACACAAATTTTTATCACAATTAAGATTTCTTTTCTTTTCTCTTTTCTAAATTGAAAATTTGTTCTCATACAATACATTTTGATCACATTCTTTTCCTTCCCAGATTCTCCCTACCTGCCTACTAATGCCCAATGTCATCCTCTCCTCTCTCTCTCTCTCTCTCTCTCTCTCTCTCTCTCTCTCTCTCTCTCTCTCTCTCAGAAAAAAATCAAAGTCAGAACAACAACCAAAAGACAAAAAAAAAAAACCCAAGACAAAACAAAACAATACAGGAAAAGAAAAATATGCAGTCTGCTTTGTGTTGCCCAGCTACTCCTGGGCAGAAAACCTTTCTTGGGCATGTGGTTGACATATCCAGTGACACTCCATTGGAGAAAACTGATTTTTCCCTTTCCCACTAGCATCAGTTGCAAAAAGTTTCTTGGTTACGGGTGGGACTTTGTGTCAACTTCCTCCCTTCAGTGCTGGGATTTTCTCTGACTTAGACCTGGATCCTAGCAGCACAGACATTGACTGTGGTAGCACACACCCATCTCATTTCGCAGGTGGGAGGTAGAAACACAGAGTACAAGTTCAGGGCCATCCTCTGCTATATAAAGAGTTCAAGGCCAACCTGGGCTATGTGAGACCCAGTCACAAACAGTTTTGAGGAGGGTGAATCCCACACTTGGTTGGCAGCCTAACTTCTCTGCTCTCTGGCATAGAGTAAAGGATGGTGGACATCTTCCTGTCATCTGAAAGAGAACAAGACTCATATTTAAGAAAACAGCTCCTCCCACAGGGTCTGTGACCCATCTAATTTCAGGTTCTTCTACCCCACACCTGCTTGATTTACAATATGTTCGAAAGCACTCAGCTTCTGCAGTACTGGGATTCTAACCCAGGGCCTCATGCATGGTATTCAAGCACTCTACCAACTACGCTAAATCTCCATTCTCTTAGTTTTGTAGTGAACTTGAAAATCATTGTTTATGGAACTCAGAATAAACCAACACTCATTTAAATGATAACGATAGATAGATAGATAGACAGACAGACAGACAGACAGACAGACAGACAGATAAGATAAGATATAAAGAGAACAGATAGAGGATTAGAAGAGATTAAAAACCAAGCAGTACAGGTCTAGAAATGTTGAGCAGGAGAGGGTTTCAAGAAGGAAGGGAGAAAGGATGATTCACAAATTGCTACAAAGAAGCGGGATATACAGAATTAGCAAAGGCCATTGGGTTTGTAGCAGGTCACTGACCACACAGACAGTATGGCAGCAGTACCAGAGGGGGTCAGAGGAATGGAGGGAATGCTAATAAGAAAGAAAAGGAGCAGAAAGGGGAAGGAGACGGTGGGGGCGGGGCATAGCCGGCTGCTCAGAGATCTGCATCTATGGAAACCTCTGTGTCTTTGTAAACATGGGGCAAACAATTGCACAGAACTGCTCTCTTTAGAAGAAAGGATTAGTCACACACTGTTTACACTGCTGCCTTCCTAGTGGCAATTTTTGGTGCAGGGATTAACTAAACTTTTCCATAATTTTAACTAAAGCCATTATTTGACCTGTGGTGGGAGGATCTGGCAAAAGATGGAGCACTTTCCACTTTATACAAGGAGTCTGGGCCTCACACAAGGGAACCCCCAGCCAGCCATAAAATGTCTCCCACAAAAAGTCTGTCTGATACTATCTGGCCCTTTCACCTATGGAGAGCATCCTGGAGTTTGTAAGCAGTTGGGAGAAAAGGCTAGGGGATAAGTGATGAAGGACAAAGGCTCAAGATGTCAGTTCAGGCCAATGTCTGACTACAGAATCCAAGTCATCATGGGGCCCTGCTGCCTTCAAGTTTCCAGCAAGTGTGGGCGATTGCTACTCCAGGAGAAGAGAAGACAGACGCTAGAACAAAGAGAAAGTGTCAGCAATGGCTTAAGGGATGAGCTTTCCCAGGGAGTACTCACAGGAGTGACAGTGGCAGTGCAAACCCCTGAGGAGATGCCACCTTGACTTGACCCATAAACACACTGATTGTACCAGAACACACCAGAACTGAAGTATTCCAGAAAAACAAAACATAAAAAACACCTCGAAGGTAACATGAACCAAAGAATCAGAAAAAGCAGGAGGCTGATGACCACACCAACAACATAAATGTAGGAATGATCCAGCAAAAATCCTTATGGGAGACTTCAGCTGAGATGAAAGAGACAAATTAAAAAATAAAAGCCTGCCCCTGCCTCCTAAGTGCTAGAATCAAAGGTGTGCACCACCATGCTTGGGTCTGGTGGTGGTGGTGGTGCTGGTGGTGGTGGTGGCCCCACGGCTATATTGTGCTATGGAGAACACACTATAGGAAGCAGGTAGGGACAGGTGAAATGGTCTGTGGATAAAGGAACTTGCTACCAGACTTGACTACCTGAGTTCAAGACCCCAGGACCCACATGAGAAAAGGAAAGAACCAACTCCTGCAAGATGTCTTCTGACCTCTGCACATACCCTGTGGCACATACAAACACACAAGCACACACACATACACATTCATAATAAGCAAATATATAATTTTTGAAATATTCCAGGAAACACAACCCCTACTTTGGAAGCTAAACCAGCAACAACTTATATAGAGATCATGTTGTATCACTTCCTTTTCTGTAAGTGCTTGACAAACACAAAAGTTCTGAATAATCCAGGGTAAAGTCAGAGGCTACCATGCAAAGAGAGTAATTTACTACTTGCAAATGAGTCACCAAAACACTGGGACAAGCACAGTGACCAGGAAAGGGTGTGACAGGTCATTAGAACTGCAAGAGCTATAGCATCCACACTCATAGCAGGAGGGTTGATTTCAGAGCTGACACTCTTACTTACCAAGGACCAATTAGGTTGACCCATAATGGAAAGGGTTAATTCATCAAGACAACATAGCAACCATGCCTGTTGGGCCCTGAATGGCAGGACATCAAAATACAAGTAAGAAAACCCATTTTTTTAAAAAAGGCCTTGGCCAAAGAAAAACAGTCTAAAGGCTGCAGTTTGTAGACACATGTTTACAGAGCACATAGGGAGCCCAGAAGGATAAAGGACTCCAGGAGCAGCAGCAGCAACCAGCTCTAGCAGGTCAACATTTACACAGCACTAAACTCACTTAGAGCAGGATATACATATGCAGCGTCTTGGCCAAGACAAATCATATTCTAAGACATATCTTAAGTTTTGATAAATTTTAAAAAGATTCGAGTCTTACAAAATGTCTTGTTCTAGCCATAATGGAATTAAGCCAGAAATGGATAGTAAAAAGCCCTGTGAAATACCCAAATAATTGGAGACTAAGTATTATACAGTATAGTACAACTGTGCTGGACAGTTTTATGTTAACTTGACACACATCTGAGAGAAGAGAACTTCAATTAAAAAAAAAATGCCTCCCTAAGATCCATCTGTAGCACACTTTCTTAAGTAGTGATTGAGAGGGGAGGACCCAGTTCATTGTGGGTGGTGTTGTCCTTGGGCTGGTAGTCCTGGGTTCTACCAGAAGGCAGGCTGAGCAAACCAGTAAGCAGCACCCCTGCATGGCCTCTGCATCAGCTCCTGCCTCCAGGTTCCTGCCCTGCTTGAGTTCCTGTCCTGGTTTCCTTCAATGATAGACTGCAATATGGAAGTATAAGCTGAGTAAACCCCCTCCTCCTCAGTTTGCTTTTGGTCGTGGTGTTCATCACAGCAATAATAACCCTAACTAAGACAACAACCAATAAACCAGAGGGGGTAAAAAGATCACAATAGGAATTATTCTTAGCTAAGAGGAAATGAAAATACCACATGTTAAAATTATGGAATGCTACAAAATCAACTATCAAAATATAAATGCATAGTGCTGACTACATAGGAAAGAAGAGAGGTTTCATCTGACTGCTGTCTGTTGCCACATAATGAGTGAAAGTGAAATCCAAATCAGGTTAAATAAATAAGTAAGTAAATAAATAAATAAATAAATAGAAAACAATGGCACGAAGACAAAAACAATAAAAAAAAACAAAAAGCAATGAGACCAAGGGCATTCTCTAACTGTGCTGATAACAATCAATCAATCAATAAATAAATAAATAAGAGAAGTGTCCTCATTGGAGGCCGGGAGGATCAAAGGTCTAATGAATTGTTGGAAGTCAGACCATTAGTCAAATATAAAAAAAAAAAAAAACTTAAGCATAAGAAGAATACACTAGGTTTCTTTTTTCCAAAACATTTACATCTATCCATTCATTTGAAAAAAATAGTGAGTAATTCTGGAAGATTACCATAATTTATTATATTTAAATTGGCCAATAAAAAGACTCTGTCTCCCTCTGTGACAGTGGATTTTCTTCGGCAACTCAGACAAGATTTGAGGGTAATGGTAACATTGAAATTGGTGTGTTCTGAATAGAAACACCCTTCATATGTGTGGTGGGTCTCACCCAGCCGGATGATGGCCTGGTTGGTTAGGAAAGGATAAACCAATTACAACCTCCCTGAACAGGAGAGAATTCAACAAGCTAACACTGGGCTTTCTCTGTGACATCGTTAGATCTGGATCAACACTTGCTTATCATGTGACTAAAGGTTCCAGTTCTGCTGAGGTCCCAGGCCAACCCACCATCACATATAGACTCACTAGCCTCTGGAATCGCTAGCCATTTCCTTATAACAAGTCTGTGTTGAAACAGATGCTTGCTCACTATGACTGGGATTACCGCCCAGCACTCTGCTGCTCAAACTGTCATTAGTTAAGGTGCATTCCTGTTGCCTAAAGGATGGGCATCCTAGCTGAGCCACACAACCCACTATCAAACATTCACTGCTGCAATTCCCCTCCACATCACAGGCTATCTGCAAGGCCCATGCTGGGTGTCCCAGGGTCAGAGGAAAATCAAACTTCAATGTGCAGCTTCTGCTGAATGTTTTCATGACATCTAAACATGAAAAAACAACCACAAGTCAAGCCATTTCATGTTGGAACTGTCTATAGACACACAAGCCCATTTACATCTTTGAGGAGTCCTAATAATGACTCCCTCTATAAAAACTAAATATCAGTCAAATAGTTAAAGAAGGGAAGCTTCCATTCACAAGAAAACTCAAGCTATAGAAGGATAGTCAGGAGGTGAGGGAGAATGAGAGGGGAGAAGAAGAGAAGGGGGTAAGAGAAAGGAGGAGGTGATAGCAATGGCAATATATTTACCAAAATTTCATTTGTCACCTAAAGAGATGCAGGTGGCCACTGTCTAACATCACAGTAACAGAGACCAGATACAGTGTCCTGAAGAGGATCCATGCCACTTAAGAAATGGTCCAACCAAGACTCAAGCCTGAACCTAACTGGGGCTTTGGTTACATCTTATTTACAGGCAACTCCAGGGATAGATTACATGTTAAAATCATAAAACTTTTATGTCAATTAGAACCAGTTTTAAAGATCAAGAGCCAGCTATGAATTTCCTAGGACCTTCTTAGACCTGCGGTGGTGGTTAGGCCCCCAATGCCCAGATATTGACATATCTTAGTTGACAGGGAGTGGGACTCTTTGATAGGAAGATCAGGATGTAGCTCTCATCTGGTTCTGGTGCCATGCTCCCTGCCGTAACTATAATGAACTGACCCTCTGGCACTGTAAGCAAGCCTCCAATTATATTAAATGATGTCCTTGATTAAGAGTTGCCTTGGTCACAGTGCCTCTTCACAGCAGTAGAACAGTGACTTAAGCGTCTGCTCTGACCCTCCATCTCAAGTTCTGTGCCTGAACTGAAGTAGATGCTTCAGAGGAAGCCAGCTTCTCACCTCTCTGCCCCACCCTTCGGTAATTCTGGAAGACACATGATGAGGATTGTTCATCAGCAAACTCCAAATATATAAGTATTCTCTTTCTCTCTGCTGCTTACACCTATCCTCAAGTCCGAGCCAGATCTATAGCTTTCGATCATTTCTGATACTCACTCTTAAAGCTCTGGTGTTTTTCGTAGCATTTTCCTAGAACTTTGTGATGAGGCTTCCATCTCTGCAGCTCTGTGATATCTTTTTTTGTTTGTTTTTGTTTTTGTTTGTTTTTTGAGACAGGGCTTCTCTGTATAGCCCTGGCTGTCCTAGAACTCACTCTGTAGACCAGGCTGGTCTCGAACTCAGAAATCCACCTGCCTCTGCCTCCCAAGTGCTGGGATTAAAGGCATGCGCCACCACTGCCAGGGTTCTGTGACATCTTATATTCTCAAAGACCCTCTCATCCTGCATGTCAGAGAGAAAGTACTACTGTGCCTGCCTGGGAAGCCTTCCCAGCCCTGTCCTGCTCAGGCCAGGTCCTGCTCTGGCCCAACCCTGCTCATTCTCCATCTCTTCCCCAGACTCACTGCTGTAGCCACTGCACCTATATGAACATCTATTGTGTTACCTGGGAGAGAAGGAAGACCCATTCACAAGCATGCGCTGGTATTTACAAGGACAACTGTCCACCTTCCCTCTCCCTCCCTGAAAACTGGAAGAATAAGAACACATAAGAGAAAATACTCTTTAAAACCATTTTTCCTCTTGCTAGCTGTATCTCCGTACATTGAGCACTGGTACAGTCAAGGGTGAATATCTGTGCTTCCATACAAAATACCTCCTTCCGAACACTCAATCCGTGCACAGATCAAGATGAAGGTAGCCCTGTAGGCTAAAGAGGCCCAAGTAGGATCCGTGAGCCTCAACAACAATTTCTGCCTCTGCTCCCAGATCAGACAGCCTGGCTTCCACATCACTAAATCCCTCTTAGGACTGTGTGTCATGTCTTCACGTCTAACGTGGGGGCTTTGACAAGACTGCCAAGGCTCCTCAGTGCATGAAGAACTCTAAAGCCAATCTCCAGCCACACTACCAGAATACTTTCCTGCGGAGGGGGAGCAGTTTTAGTATAACATACATGGAGACATATGCTCAGAGTGAGACGAGAACCCCTCCACTTTTATTTTTAAATTCAAGCTAAATAAAATAAACAAAGGGAGCAGGGGACAATTCTTCCAATATTTTTAAGATGAAGGCAATAAAGTCTATTTTCCCCCAAACGGCCTTGGTTTTTTTCTACTACAATTGCTGAGAAAGTAGGCCACCTAGGTAATAAATATTGAAAGCACTGAACCAAATTCAAACATCTGTTCCAACCCTCTTTCAGGGTTTCATCCAGCTCAGAGAAAATTCCCAGTGCCACACAGGACCTGTAAGACCAGACCACACTTTTCCTGATGTGAGTATATCTGGGAAAAATTAATGTGTATGGCAGTAGTTGTGGAGGGGAGACACATTGAAATGATGTCTACAGTTAGATAAGTACAAATCTGTGGGAGAAGCAAGATCAAGTCAAGGAAATCCCCCATACACACCAAATCTTCCTGTAGTGACCAGTGTGCTCCTAGTTTAAGCTCCAATGTCATCTCCCCAGGATGCTCTCTCCCTCTCCCCCTCCCCCCTCCCTCTCCCCTCCCCCCTCCCTCTCCCTCCTCCATCTCCCTCTCTCCCTCCCTCCCCCCCTCTCTCTCCACTACACTACACCACACTACACTACACTACAGTACACTGCATTAGAATTCGCAAGTAAATCAATCAAATCTTCCTGTAAGAAATACCACAGAATTAACAAGAAAGGGAGCTTACTATTCATAAGAAAATGTAAAAGGCACCATAAAGGTCACAACTAAACAACAGACTAGAAAGAAAAAGGACATGTAATGAAAAATCAGGGCAATGCACATGTGCCTTATAAACACATGACAAAACTAATTAGTAGCCCAATGGGGACATAGAAAAAATAAGGTAAATGCCTAGAGTACACCGTCACTGAACAGTAACCCCATGGCCGTGGTGTGTGAAAAGATGCAAGGCCTCCAGAGTTCTCAGCAAGACAAATTCAGCATGACTGTTTTGGATCCACTGTGCTAAATTTTTCAAATTCGCAAAATCCGAAGGAAAAACAAACTACTCTATTCCTGCGACTGTGGGGATAGGTCAATAGTTCAGACACTTGACAGGGCAAGCTTGAGCAGAGGTTAGATCCCCAGAAATCCATGTTAGCATGCCAGGTGGGCTTGGTGACCACGTTTCATTCCAACCCCACATGGGGAGCCTGGGCATATCCAGAGGAAGGTGGATAGCAAGAGTATTAGCTGACTCTGGTTGGAGGGAGAGACCCTGCCCTGCCTCAATGAACAAGGCAAATTGAGAATGACTCTTGCCATCAACTTCAGACCTCACATACACACATACCTAATCACAAGGGGCTAGGAAAACAAAATCAAAGACTTAAATATGCTGTACTGGCCATGCTCCTTATAGCTTACTTTCAATGAAAGTCTAAAATGTATAAATACAAACTAATACTGTTTGTCAGAACACTGCTTGTAACCACCACGAAAAAAAATCACCAAAAAATTTAAAAATGCTCATTAGCACAAGGGTCATTCAATAAATTAGTACTTATAACATAAGCTACTCTAAAATGATTAAAAATAATATCAGTATTATAGAGGAATTGCTAGGGCTTACTTTACTTGAGAAAAATCAAGATATAGAAACATATACATTCTATTTTCTTATTTTTTAATTACACAATTCAAGAAGTTAAACATGATTATAATATCTCATATGCACAATTTCAGGTTCCTCGCCTTCAGTTACATTTTGACAATTATGGCCTAAAAAGGTTGTACTAAAAAATAAAAACATAAAAGCTCTCAAAGTGTCTACCACAGCATGTCAATGTTACTCCTATGATGGCTAACCTTGATTGACAATCTGACTAGCTTTGATGTTGCCTCTAGGCAAATCTATGAGGGAGTCTGCAGCTTTAACTGAAGAGAGGAGACCCAACCTTCAATGGGCAGCACCATCCCAGAGGCTGGGGTCCTGACTGAATAAAGAGATTAAGGGAGGAAATGATCTGGGTACCAACATTCAATTCTTTCTGCTTCTCAACTACAGATACAGTGTCTGCCTCAAGCTCCCACTGCCATGCCTTCCCCACTGCGATGGACTGTATCCCTTAAAACTGTAAGTCAAAGTAAACCCTTCCTTCCTTCCTTCCTTGTTTGCTTGCTTGTTTGCTTGCCTGCTTAAATTACTTTTGTTAAGTCTATTTGCCAGAAGGTAGCTAACATAACTATTTTAATTGGGTTTTTGCCTTTTACCATGCTTAATTTATAAAATAAATTTTATCATAGGAATGTACCTATAGGAAAAATTAATATGCATAAAGTTTAATACTGTTCACTACTTAGGCACCAAACTAGTGATCTTGGACCATATCCCCTCAAGCAAGTGGAGCCTGTTGTAAACAGAAAACAGGAAAGTACTGGAGGTCAGAAGTAGAGAGCATACCTCAACTGGAGAGAGAGAGAAAATTACCATATTATTAAAATCAGTTATCTCTGACTACAAACGGAATAAGGTGAGAAGAAGGAGCTAGGAACAAATCAAAATGGACCAGCAAAAGGGCTCCCCAGGTACATTCCTTTGTTACCAAGTCTGACAACATGAGTTTGAGCCCCAGGACCCACATAGTAGAAGGAGAGAACCAACTCCTACAAGTTGTCCTCTGATCTACACATATATACCACAGAAATCATGAATATACAGGAACACACACACATAACAAAAAAATTTAAACAACAAGAATCAACAGAAGGCATGGTGATGAACAGCATTTTGGAGGCAGAGGCAAGATTTCTGAGAGTTGAAGGCCAGCTTGGTCTACACACACAGTGAGTCCCAGACCTGTCAAGACTGAAATAATGAGATCCTATCTTTTTTTAAACAATAAATCTTAAAGAAGGATATGCTTTTACAAAGCATAGTATTCTACTAGTCTGAAATACACAGATAACTGGAAACAGAAATGTCATTCTAGGGTATTCCACTTAATCGTCAGTATGGCGGCCGTGAGAAGAAGGGGATCATCCTCCTGCTGCGATCTAAGAAAAAATACTTTTGAAGCGCCCCTCACCATGGTTTCTTTCCACCTTGCTCAGGGCTTGCTGAGCTTCTCCTGTCTATAAAGCTCAACTTCACATCTTATCTGGGAAACTGTTGGCCATCACATCATCGGGCTGGTTTCCTGCCACTTTATTTCTTGCCTCTGAGACCACACTTGCACACACACTGTTACACAGCATTATCCCTTAGCATGGGGAGCCTGACTTTTAAAATAAGACTTATCTTCTTTGATCTCTAGTTACATAATCAAAAGTTCACTTATCCCTTCTTGTTTTCATTTATGTTCTCAGTTTTTCTATTAAAATTCTCCACTTACTGCTTTATAAAAACCACACTTCTTTCTTTTAAGTGTTTGGTTCTATTTACAACAGTGGCAGTTATATGCTGACTTCGACATGCCCTGCATCTGAGGCCTGTTTTCTATGAACTGATATATCTCTTACAAGGGACCAGTTCTTCCCATGGCTGTTCTGCTGTCTGGGATGCCATGAACTGTGGAGTCTCTGGGTATCCTTCTGAGGGGTATTCTTTGTTCTGGTGGACCATGCAGTCCAGTTCTGGACTAGACTCTGAATTGCTACCCTGAGGTATATCTGATCAGGTCTCTCAGTTTGTAACCTGTGATTTCTCTATGGGAACTTCAGAGTTCCCTCAGGGACCAGCAAAGACTTTGAACAGAGTGTATGTATGGACATTTGGGGTCTCTTTCTCTCTTACAAGGTTGAATTTCTTCAATTTCTTGGTTTTGGTTGCTTTCCAATGTCTTTGTGTAGTTGATTTGATATTTTGTCCATATTTTACATGGACAAATAATAAGAAACCCCCAATTATATTTTGAAGCATATTTCACTCCAGACCCATATCAATTTACTTAATTACAGTTTTATTTCAAAGAAGCATGGAATGGAAACATTCCTTGTTAATTTCTAAGTAACTAGGTTACCTAGGGAGTAGTTTTCGTTCTCATAGTAACTTTTTCCTTATACTAGAACAAAAAATATATGGTACCAACTTGGGAATGTTTCCAACTTAAGCATGTTTACATTTGGTAATGGAAATATTTAAATGGGGGAAATCTGCTCTCTTTAAAGGAATGGGTAAGTGTATTTGTTTTTCACTTAGAAGATGGCATTACCTCACATGTTAACTCAGAAGTCCACGGGGTTTGTAACCTCATGAAAACAGCATATTTGCCAATGCCAAAGGGATGCATCACATGTCTGGTAGGTGGGGGATCTGTGGGCTTTAACTCAGTAAGAAATAAAGCATCATCACATTGTGGTGCTCACTCAAAATGGACTGACACCCAATCACAGTAAATATGGCCTCATGTAATTCCCCCAGACTTCATATGTAGTTTGTGGGATAATGGTCAGGTGTTCTACAGTCCTTCAGAGAGGCCAATCATAAGTTCATCCGTGAAAAGCAACGCTCAGGTAGCTAACAGGAACTTACAGCTATCACAGGGTCCAGACATTTCATTCTAAAGCTAAGGAACCTTAGGATCAGAGATGTGAAGTAACTTACCAATTTAAAAAAAGAGAGAGAAGTAATTGTCAACAACAGCAAAAATGGCCCCAGAGTCCATATTTTCCACCAGCCCTCCCAGATCCAGAAGGGCTTCAGAAAAGTACATTTTCTATTTTCTTAAAATGTATCTGAGACAAAGTCTTAAGGAAAGAAGGAGGCTCAACCAAACAGCAACAATAAAACTCTTAAATCCTTATTCTCTCACTCTCTGGGAATGACTAACATTAATTAGCTCTATTACATCATCAACAAAGAGATGGGGGGCTTGTTTTCAAATGTGTTGTTTTGTGGGATGATTAACAAAATTATTGCAAATGGCTTGCAGATGTGGGGAACTGTGGTAGCTCTGTTGGTTTAGCAGTCATAAACATGAGGACCCAGCTACCTCCTATCAGAACACATTTGCCTCCTAACAGTCTCCCTTGAACCCACTGCAGTTTCAAGTTCCACCCATTGTGGGACCCAGGAGGCACTGAGTTCATGGTATCAACTGTTCTGTTGACAGGTAAGAACAGTTTAGGCGCTGATGATTTCTTTCCCTGAGATGCACTGCTATCCTGAGGCTCTCCATAAAGGCTACAGTAAATCCTTGGAGACCAGAAGCAGCAGCATGGCTGCCGCAGGGTTTTCATAGTTCCCTCCACGGAGACCAAGTCGCCTGCTCTCAGGCTGGACACTCAGGAGCTCCCCTGATAGAAATAACTGCATTTTTAAGCCAAAGAAACAAAAGTAACATCCGTTTACATGTTTTATATATAGGTGGGGGAGGGTGTCTGTGTGTGTGTCTCTCTCTGTGTGTGTGTGTGTGTGTGTGTATCTGTGTGTGTCTCTATGTGTGTGGAACATATGTTCTTATTAAAAGTGAAAAAAAGGAAATATCTTGGAAGTGCTCACACTGGGAAATGCTGCGCCCATGAAGGGAAAACACAGAAAATGTTTTGAGCAGGCATGTCCTGGCTGCCAATGGAGGGGAGGGAGCAAGAAAATGTGGCTGAACTATTCTGTTCTAACTACATGATTTTTTTTCTCAACTCTTTCCACCCGCCTAGTAAACAAAATCCTATCTGAGACCTGAGTAACGAGCTATCTCATGAAAGAGGACCGGGTCAGAGAAAGTCAAGGGAAGGGGTACAAGCCAGGAACATTTGCATTTAGCTATCTTAACTGTTGTAGATCAAATATTTGATGTTGCTCATGTATTTCCCTTTGAAAATACATACATGTCCATGAAACAAAGACTTGATTCAAATACCCCAGAAACGGGCTAGAACGTTATGACCAGCATGCTAGTTTGCTGAAAGCTATGTACCACTTGAGAAAAGTCTGTACTGTAAGTGTGGGCGCCATGTGTCTTCTAGCACAGGACTGCATCCCAAGGGGAGGAGCCTCTGCCTCTCACCCTGAGATTTCCCACCTGCCACCTGGGCCAGGAATGAGATGTTAAAGGCACCAAAGCCTCCTCTCAGAGAAGAAGAACCCTACATCTGTGAAGCAGACCCCCAAAAGTAGGCAGCATTGGAACAATGCAGAACAAATGTACGGACTAGAGGTGTAACGCAGTGTTTAGTATGTGCTCGGCATATTCAAAAGCCTGGGTTCAATCCTCAGCAGCAAAAGAAGAACGCAAAGGAAGACACTGGTGGCAACAGGTTCATGTTCAGTGGGAATGAGGACGTGTGGGAAACAACAGACTCAACAGAAACTTGAACTTTGACCTTAACCGCCATTGCAACACCAAGGTCAATGTGAAGGATAAGGGTGGCCTTGGGTTTTTCTGTGGGAGGTGGAGTTCCCCAAGGGCTTTCCCAGTCACCTTTATTTAAAGCAAAACTGAAAAATAATTACCCAACATTTCTATTGATATTAAAATTTCACCTGAAATAGACCCTTTCTCTAGGAATCCCTCCACGGGGGCAAGGAATTATAAATTCAGTACAGATGCAGGTATAGGGTGAGTGCTCCAAAGGTAGGGAGGGAAGAAGAATCCAGAACCCTTCCTGTATGGAGTGCTCAAAATCTCTTTATCAGCATCAATACTAATTCTAAACCTTCCCCATGCACTCCAAAGTCCCGCTGGGAAGTTTGTAAGTTTTACAGTTTCTAATATAAAACTATTTTATTTAAATGCCTTTTATAATATAATACTTTCACATGAAATGCTACAGTGTAGTTAATTTTGTGACTGGATTGAGAATCATCTAGGACTGGACTGGGCTTGGCTTGGTAGCTCACGCCTTTAGTCCTTGCACTGTGAAGACAGTGGCAGATGGGTATCTATAAATTTGAGGCCACCTGGTCTACATTGCAAGTTCCAGGATAGCCAGTCTACATAGTGAAACACTGGAGGAGAGACAGAGGGGGGGGGTAGCCTCTGCCACCTGTTCCTACTGCCATAATATTCTACTTCATTACAAAAATCAAATATCTAATGGGTATGTTCTTTATAGGGTTTTATACATCTTTGACAAGCTGTGAGTTTTAGTCAGACTTGCTGCTATGTCAGGGTTGTTTGTTTGAAGGTGGAAATATTTGTTTTGGATCAGTTTCAGAGATATTTGATAATTGCTTGGACAGGATTTGGGTCCTCTGCATCCCTTGGAATTGCCTAACAATTTTTATGTTAATGTGTATAATATGAATTTTTAGCACATCCTCACAGAGGTTCCATATTTTTTTAAAAATATGACAAGGAAATATAGAATTAGATTACTTAGTCCTTCAAGCTTCTCAAACTTTAGATAAAAACTGGAAATGCAAAGGTCACACAGTCGCACCGGAAGTGTCCTCACAGCCGCACCGGAAGTGCCCACACAGAGCCAGCACTTCTTGGGCTACATGTAGGGTACATCCCTTTGTCTCAGGGCACAGTGTCAGCCCCATTTGGAGACAATTAGATTGAAAGAACGACAGAAAGTGAAAGCCACACAGCACCAGAGAACATTCAGAAAGTGTTCCAGGATGGGCTCAGAAGACCGACTGTGAAACCCAACTTCGTACTGGGAAATCTAGACAGGCGGGACACAAACAGGGCAGAGGTCCTGAGAGCAGAAGCCTTCCTTCTGACCACAGCCAAGCATCAACAACCACACTGAGGGGAAACAATGCTCTGCTTCCTTCTGGACATGCTCACAAGCAGCATCCACTCTTCCAACACTTATGAACTACCAGGTGCCCCAGACGCAAACATAAAGGAGGTCGGTGACTGCAGATGTCCATATCAGACAATCCTGGGTAGACAGCCAGCTCTCCAGCACCCCGAGTACTCTTGTGTTTACTGACTTCTCTTTTTGCTCGGTTATTTCATTCCTTCAAGCAGAGGCTAAAACTCAATGGCTCTACTGCAGCTGGCAAGGACATATCTGCATTTTATCTAGTCACAGATCAAAGAGGCCGAAGAGCAATTAACTAAGGACAGGGGTTGTGTGTGTGTGAGTTGGGGGGGGGGGGTTACAGAGATCTATCAGGTGTATGCAAATGTCCATGGGAGAAGACTGTACTTTCCACATCACCTCCAGTGTGTATGATGGAAATATTCATGTACATATATATGCACGCACACCTGCACATGCATGAGCATGTGTGCAAACACAGAGAGAGACAGAGAGACAGTGAGACAGAGAGACAGAGGAAGGGAAAAGGGAGGGAGGGAGGGAAGGAAAGAAGGAAGGAAGGAGGGAGGGAGGAAAGGAGGGAGGGAGGAAGAGTGATGAGAAGGAGGGGGAGGGGAGAAGATAAGACCAAATCAGTTCTCACTTCCCATATGTTTCCTGGATACAGACAGGGTGTCTCTAAATTGTTGCCCAGATGATAATTGGGTACAACTAGAACAGCACACAGAGTACAGTGGTCTAGACTACAGAAGCCAGGCAGGCTAGAGCAGCCTCCTCATTGCTCATACATACTAGCGCACACCTATAGGCCCTGTATCCTGTCCCCAGTGCTGGCAAAGAGGCCACAATGGCCGAACAGCATCAACCTTTTTGAACTTTGCCTCCTCTACCATCAGGTGTCTTCTCCGTCCATGCCACACTTTAAGGGATGATGCTGGAACTGAGAGCTAACTAAGGTCCAGTTTCTCTGTGCTATCCACTACCCACCATCTCATCCCAACTCCTTCTTTGAAAACACTAAAGGTCGTTAGTAGAGTGGTGATCTTTCCAGGTCTTCCTACTTCCCGGTTATATAACTGTAATCAAATAGCTTAACTTTTCCAAGCATGATTCCTACCTCTAAGATGAACATAACAGCATCTACTTCAGTGTACAGGGATAAAGATAAAAGGGGTAGTTCATGAACAGCACCTAGTGCTTGACACTAACTAAACACTCAGCAATGCCATTGGTCTTCCTCAGAATGAGCTACGCTTGAGATAGCAGCCCAGCGTTAATGACAATGTCAGATTTAGCAAGTATCGGCTCCTGCTCCTCGTTATGAGAAACTTTAGACCACCAAGGGCAGCATCTGCGATCCTACCAAGTGAACTGCAGATGTCTCATGAAATGTCCAGGGACAGGAGTTAACTCTCAAGCCAATGAACACAACCACAAAGTATCTTCAAAGGCTTTTTCCACCCTTTACAATTATTCCAACATGATACATTTCACAACATCTGTGAGAAAGTAAATGAAATAATGGAATTACCCCAATTTTCCAACTCCCGTCTTCCACAGAAATTCACAATATTCTTCCGCAGAAAATGGGAAACTCTAGTAAAAAGAAAGAAAAAAAGATCTACCGACTCTAAGCTTCAGGCTAAGTCTTTGTGAGACAGATAACTTTGCCTTAGCTTCGTATCAATAAGCATTAGGAAATTGATCAAGTATATTTGGGCAATATCATAACAAGTTCAGAGCTCCTTTACTGTGTGGCTCATGTAACTCAGCTCATGCAAGACGCATTAGGTCTGTGCTTAATGAACTTGGAAAGGAAACAACAGGCTTGTTTGTAGCCCAGGCTGGCCCAAACCTGCTATGTGATCAAGCTTGATCTTGAGCTCCCGACCCTCCTTGTCTCCCCAACCTTCCACGTGCTGGAATTCCAAGCATTACCCACAGCACCTGTTTACATAGTGATGAGGATTGAACCCAGGACCCTGTACATGCTATGCAAGCACTCTACCAACAGAGTTACACCCCGAAACAAGCAATCGCTTTTAAATCTTATAAATAACTCACTGGAAAGAATTCATGATATTGACTTTAAACTTTATATCAAGCAAAGGAACTTCTGATATTGACAGAAAGCAGCAGTTAAAAAAAAATCATAATAATTTGGATTGGAAACATAAGTACCAAGAAATAAAAACAAAATAAAACAAAACGAGAACAAGAACAACAAAAACCCACTCTTTCGATCTGCATTAACAGAACAGTGCTTTGACAAGTAATATTTGAATCAGTGTAAGAAATTTCACTAACACAAATTTGTTAATCAGCTCATTTTTCCTTTAAGTGAATAGTACTTGTGGTTAAATCCAGGAACTCATACATGCTAAGCACACACGGTACCAGTGAACCTCCAACCCCTTCAATATTTTAGCATAATGCCTTCACAAGTGACCAAGACAAGGTATCTCATGCCCAGCACTGTTTATATCATATGTCAGATTATTCTTTGTGCATTGAGTTTGTCTCCATTTCTTTTCTGCTGCAGTAAGAAAATACCCTAACAAAAGCATCTTTCAGGAGAAAGGGCTCACAGTTCCACATTACAGCCCATCTGGGCAGGGAAGTCCCAGCAACAGCAGGGACTTAAGGAAGCTGCTCACATAACATACATCGTCGAGAAGACAGCAATGAATGCAGGCATGCCTGCTCTTCATCAGCACTTTCTCCACTCTTACACAGTCCAGAATTTCCTGTCAAGGGTACGGTGCCACTCAAAATGGGTGGGTCTTCTCATAGAGGTCCCAAAAGTCCAACCTAATCTAGATAATACCTCACTGAGATTCCCTTCCCAGTGATTCTAGATTAATTCAAGGATAGCCCTGCCAATCATAGTATGCCTAGCTAGCCCTGCCAGCTACACACTACATATGCCCCTTGTACCTTTCCCTGGGCCATTGACAACCAGCAATACTGCTAACCATTACCAACTATCACTTGGAGGTCAAATCACCCAACCTGAGAACCACTGACAGATGACACACTTGTTTCTTTGTTTTATATGGAATGCCGTGACAACAGGAAATAATTCCTTATGCCATTTTATGTGCAGGGAACTCAGGTGTTAACACATGCATTGTTTCTAATCTCACAACCATGCTTTACCTGTATTCCAAAATGACTTGGCTACAAAATAGTCTGCGGTTCCAAACCTCAAGCTTTACCCACTTCAACCTGACTTCACGTTGCCTGGCTATTTTTAAGTGATATTCTCCTAGCATCGTGGTGAAGATCAAACAGCATTACGAGTCCTCAGCTCTAGAATTTTCAGTCTCACTTGTCACTAATAAAGTCCTACCTCCACATCTCACCACCCTTACACACCCATTGTTTAATTTGCCACACAAATAGCAAAGCCCCCACTTTAAACTGTTCTAGTCCCACAGGTCCAGCAAAAATCAAGACTAACAAAGACTTTGACTTTGTGGAACTTGCAGTCTCATGAGAAATTTTCTTCTTCTTTTATTTTATACTTTTATTTTTTGAAATGGGGTCCCTAGCTCAGGGTGGTCTCAAACTCCCCATATAGCTGATGAGGAGCTTGAACTTCTGATCCGTCTCCCTCCTAAGTACTGAGATGAGTTATATGCCACCATGCTAAGTTTATGCAGCACTATGGAATCAAACCCGGGGCTTCATGCCTGTAGGTAAGCACTCCGACAATTGAGCTATATTCCTAACATTCCTGAGCCGTTTTCTGAAACATCAGCACAGGAAGATATTGACACATGTAAATCAAGGACTTGCACTTTCTGCTTCAAGACACTGTCTCCAGGAATGCAGTCTATTCACCAAGACACTTCTTTATGTCATTCTATGCAATCAAGATAATCCCTTCAAACCCTCTATCCAGTCTCTCTGTATAGCAGAGGCTGATCTTGAACTCATGATGTTCATGCCTCACTCAGCCTCCCAAATGTTAGGACTAAAAGTATGTATGACCACCTTGGCTTTAATAGCATTTTATATGTCTCAAACGATCTATAAATGTTACTGACACAAGCAAATGCCTAAACATTGAAGTTTATTCTTTTAGCATTAAATTTTTAAAATCCACTTCACTATATTTAATACATTTTCTTTCTTAGGCAAAGAAAAATCAGCTCACACTCTAATATACTATGCTACAACATCAACCATACCCTCAAATTATATTCAGTTTTTGCAGTTCTCTAATTTCTCAAAGTAATATTTATAATATTATGGTATAGCTTCTGAAGTATACCAACCTCAGCCTGCACACACTGGAGAAGAGCAGCCAACCAGTACATGAGGCAAAGAAAACCATCCAGACGAATGCTGGCCTGTCCTAACACAGTCACTTGGTCCAGTTTTCTGCTGTCATTTTCATGCTGTTTTCTCCCAGGCTTATGAAATTGGGGACAGGGCAGGGCAGCATTTGGAGTCATTAATCTGAAGGTAAGAGCACCAGAGATTTTTACACTCAGGTTTAATTGATCAAACTCCCTTGCCTTCACTTTAAAGTAATTCCTTCATATCACATGGAATAGGTGGCATCGTAGGGGATTTACAAGCAGCTAACGGCTGCCAGGAGGAGGGTCTCACAAGGGTCTTGCCTCTTTCTGAAGATCTGTAGGCAAGTAATGGTTTCTGGGACACAGAGGGACATTTTCTTCAGTGATATAATCACTGGCAAGGAGCTCATTCTCTTGCAAACAATCTCTCATTCATGTTCCTGCAAGCAGCCCTAATGAAATACTCAACACAGACACACACATACACACAAACACAGACATACACAGAGACACACACAGACACAGACATACACCCAGCACAGACACACACATACAGTCATACAAAGAGAGAGAGATACACATAGGTACACACAGATACAGACATACACACACAGACACGTACAGACATTCACATACAGAGACAGACACAGAGACACACAGAGTGACATATACATACACATACAAAGAGAGAGAGAGAGAGAAAAGATACACACAGACACACACACACAGGAATTTCTTAAAAAGAGAGGAATGTCACACATCACTTGGTAGGGAGATGAAAGAGGATGTTGGAGAATATCACGAAAATATGTAAATGTGTGAAATATCCTAATGAAAACTGCTACTATATATAATTAGTATGTGATAATTAAAACCATTTTTAAAAACCATCTGGAGGAACAAAGGAGACAGTCATCTTGGGAGGACTTTGAAAATGCTGAACATGTACTCTAGATACAGGTAACTAGAGTCAGCATATGTGAGACTGGACAGTCCTGCCTGGTCAGAAACCAACATGACAACAAAGACCAAGACTAAGGAGCCAGGACCTTAGAGTCTAAAGCTAGGAGCAAGTAACCACAAGATGGAGATGTTCTCCCTCCATGGGGAAACAGGCAACGTGTTAACTACTTTCCTTCTCCTGAGGTGACAAGAGACACTGGTGCAGGGCCAGGGCCCAGGGAGACCAGGAACTAGAAAGGATTCTCAGTGAGCAGAAACCAGCTTTTTTTTTTTTTGTCTGATTCTTTCTCTTTTGTGTGGTACCGGAGATGGAAACCAGGGCTTTACACATGCTAAGTGAATGCATATGCTGAGCTACATATATCCCCAGCCTGAAACCTACTGCCCCTAATGAATTGAAGGGACCCATAAATACCAGTAGAGAGAATACTGTTGTTGGAAAGAAACTGCACCAAGGGCCTCGTCACTCAGTCAACAGCGCACAGGCCGTGTGGTCCTGCTGGCTGAACCCTCCCTTCCCTGACTACAATGATGAGGTCAGTGAGAACAAACCCATGGGCACTAGGGGCTGACTCAGTACACTCCACACTTCACCGGTCATAACCCTTGATCTCAAGGTCAAGGTCAAGCTCTCCCTGCCCCCATCCTCAGTTGCTGCTGCCACACTCATAATGTACAATACCCAATAACCTCATTCCTAATGCTCACCAGGAATACACACACACACACACACACACACACACACACACACACACACACACACACACACATTATTGCATGCCTCAAACAAGCATGTATATACTCTGGTGCACATGCATGTCATACTGTATGTGTGAAGGTCAGAAGACAACTTGAAAAAAATCAGTTCTCTCCTTCCACAGTACAGTTTTCAGGAATCAAACTCAAGTCATGAGGCTTGAAAGCAAGCACATTTACCCACCGAATACATCACCAGACTGACAGACTTAGTAACCTATCCAGAACTTCCATGCTGGAGACAAGAGTTCTTTCTGCCTTTCATAGTTTCTCAGTCAGCAACTTACCCATGTCTGAATACCAAGAAGTTCTATGTTAAACCTTCCACTCTAACTGAGCACCTGTTCACAATAGATGAGTACATTTAAGACTTAAAGTCAGTGCTGGAGAGGTGGGTCAGTGGTTAAGAGCACCAACTGCTCCTTTAGAGGACCCAGGTTCAAGTCCCAGCACCCACATGGCAGCTCAAGACTGTCTGTAACCCCAGTTCCAGGGGATCCATGGCACCAGGCATGCATGAAGACAAAATACCCATACACAAAATTAAAAGTAAAATAAATAAATATTTTTTAAAAGACATAGAGCAACACATGTCACATAAAAAGGGCTAAGAACAAATGAAGGTTTACTGTCAAGACTGAGGAGGTCCTTATTGCACGTGTATGTGGTGTGTATTTTTATGTACATGTGCATGTATGTGAGTACACATATATGCAGGTATATATTTTATGTATGTTTGCATGTATGTGGGTACACATATGTGCAGGTATACATGGACATGCCAGTGCATGTGTGTGTGTGTGTGTGTGTGTGTTACTCAATTGTTCACCATCTCATATATTGAGGCAAGTTATCTCACAAAGCCAGAGCTCAATTCAGCGAGCCTAGTTACCCAGCTTGCTTCAAGGATCCCACCTCTGCCTCCCTTGAACACTTGGGTGGCAGGTAGAGCACTACACCCAGTGGGTGCTGGGGATTCAAACTCAGTCCTTACACGTGCACAGTCATCTCCCCAAGCCCAAGGCTGATGGTTTTTTCAGTCCACTTCTCAGGATGCATTCCAGGATGAGCCATCTGTCTGGTACTGTTTTCGGGACCCTATGGGTCTTAGCTTTTCCGGTACATAAGACTACCTCCACCCAGAACTCATCCAGGGACCAGAACATGCCAGAGTACAGCCATACAGCACAGGGCCCATACTGTGGCTTATCTTCTCATCCCAGCATTGTGACTGAGAGCACAGAAATCAAATTTAGATGGAAACTGGCCTGAGCCTTGACCCTACCTCCTACATCAGCATATAAGCTGTGCAAATGATTATACTATTCTAAACTTCCATTTCAGAGAGGGAGGAGGAAGATGGAAAGGGAAAGGGAGGGAGAGAGCAAGGGAGAGAGCAAATATACATGGGTTGTTCGGAAGATTAAAGAAGACAGTGCTTGGTATGCACCGCCATTGCTAAGGTTACTTTTAGAATCATTCCTAGCATCAGGATGCAGTGGAGGGGGAAAGATCACAAGGACATAGAATCAGAATACTGCAGGTATGCACATCTATATCCTGAGTGACATCTTTCAGTACTAGAGATGCTCACTGATGAGAACTCCAGAGCTGTCTCTGGCTCCTACGGTTGCTATGACAAATAACCCATGAACTGGGTGGTGTAAAAGAAAATCTCTCCCCTAGTTAAGGAGTCCCAAAGCCCAATATCAAGGTGTTGAGCAGAACTCCACTTTTCCCATAGGATCTAAAGAAGAACCTTTCTTGTATCCTAGAACTTCTTCGGACCTAAGACTCCTTATGGCTTTGTGGCTTCCTCCCTCTGATCTATACCTCCATCTTCACAGGGTCCCTTCTCCTCCCTGTGCCTTCTCCTCTTGTCTTATAAGGAAACTTAAAACTGAATTTGGAGCCATGTAAATTAGGATGTGGTCATCCTCGGATCCTTAAATTAATTAAGTAAAATCACATTCACAGGTTGGAAGAAAACACCATTCAATTTACTAAACATTGAAAACAGAAATGGCCAAGGCATTTACCACAGGGCCAGAATAAATGGCCTGTAGACTGCGTATACTTCTCGATAGCTGTGGGAAAAGCTAAACTGGATTAGACTGTGGCAGAAAGAGAATGGGTTGGCATGGGCGGGGGTGGGGAGGTTGTTGAGGACAGTGGCTTTCTGTGCTCAATTCTTCTGAGCAGTTTGATATTTTTTATTGGTTTGCCTGATGGTTAAACAACCTAAAACCAGGTTATTGCTGACAAGAGCCTTATAGATAAAGACAGGAGCCTTCCAGACACCCCCCACTGGCAGCTGCTTCCCTAGCCCCCCAGAGGCTTGTCTGTTTCATGGTCCCATTCACAACTTCAAAGCCTCTCTCCAGCTAGTCCCCCTGAAAGAGGCAAATCTGAACTAATAAGGTAATCAGAGGCAGCTGAAAATTTAAACCATAAATGGCTATCTGGGCAGGCATGAGTGTGCGTGCATGTGCATGTGTGTGCATGTATGTGTGTGTATGTATGTGTATGCATGTGCATGCACACATGCGCATACACATACACACACACACAAATCTGATACATGTATGTACTGCAATAACATCCTCATCAAGTTTCACCAGGAGTTTTTCCATGTTCCTTTATCCTACAAAAGCCTCCTTTGTCTGCTGTTTTCTTAGGAGTCACAAAGAGAGCCCTGGAGAGGCACTCCTCAACCTCTGCATGGAAGGAGAAAATATTCCTAGACATCAGAGTTCTCTACCTGTAATGCCAACTTAATTAACATTCAGTAAGACCCTGCACACTAATGAGATAATGTATCAGGAGAGCTCCCAACCTTATTACTGTGGCTTCCCCTTCTGGAGTATCCAGTATCCTAGGAGGTCAAGAAAGCCATTAGGCGGTTGTGCTTCCCCCTTCTGACAGGTCACTGAATGAAAGAATGTTCCCTCCATGAATGACCTTCTGTTACTTCCTTTTTGAGTGACTAATGGTTTCTTGACTCAGAAGCTTCCCATTCAAAGGGAAACATTCTGCAACCAGAGCAGCTCTGCCTTAAGATAACACATAGATAAGAGTTGCTTAAATCCTCAGATAAGGCCCACAGAGCATGAGTTATCTGAATCTCTCTCTTCTATGGTGAAGAACCTCAGTGAAACCCAGAAACTCCCTGATGGAAGTCACAGTAGGATTTTCCCACTCCAGAAGGTTCCCTTAATCCAGCCTCCACCATCTCAGGCCAAAGCACAGGCCTGATCATTGACACTCACATCAGTCACTTGAGGCTTCCTGCTCCCATCCCTTCTAGACCTCTATATTTAATGTCTAAGATCCTTATTGGGAGGAGAAAAAGACCATTAATATTTATTTTTAAGACATGAATCTTTTTTTTCTTGTTTAATCTGCCTTCTTTCCTCATTCATTCTAGGAAAAGGTGGGTTCCTACATCCATTGTCTTTACAGAGGGTTGAAGTTAGGAGGAAGAATTGGCTGAAGTGTTGGAGCCAGCACAGATAGAGTAGCTCATCTCTACCCCATTCCATCCAACAGTAAGGAAGTGGATAGTTGCTGGGGTAGGAGGAAATCATTTCTTTATTGGGAATGTGACCACTGGTAGGTTTTCCAAGTTCCAACAGATGACTCCACACCCATGCACTTACTAGCATCTCTAATCGGACTCAGCGGGTTATCAAAGGAAATAAAAGCCATGAAGTTGGGAGGGAGTGTCTTAGGAGGAACATGGAGGGACTTAGAAGGGAAAATGGGAGGTAGGTATGGTCATTCCTCACTGTAGACACTGAAATTCTCACAGATTAATTTTTTGCAGAAAGAACAGAAGAAAGAATGCATGCTGATTGTGATGGTTTGTATATGCTCAGGCCAGGGAGTGGCACTATTAGGAGGTGTGGTCTTCTTGGAGTAGGTGTGTCACTGTGGGGATAGGATGATCCTCATCCTAGCTGCCTGGAAGTGAGTTTTCTACTAGCAGCCTTCAAATGAAGATGTAGAACTCTCAGCTCCTCCTGCACCATGCCTGCCTGGGTGCTGCCATGTTTCTGCCTTGATGATAATGAACTGAACCTCTGAACCTGTAAGTCAGCCCCAATTAAATGTTGTCCTTATAAGAGTTGCCTTGGTCATGGTGTCTGCTCACAGCAGTAAACCCTAACTAAGACACTGATCATGGTGACAGAGTCAATAGGCAGCATCCCTCTGTGGCTTCTGCTCCACATTCCTTCTTGAGTTCCCGCCTTGACTTTCCCCTAGTGATGGACCCTAACCTGTAATTTGAAATGAATCCTTTCCCTTCCTTAAATTGCTGTTGATAAAAGTGTTTTATCACAACAACAGAAAGGAAACTAAAACAATGACACACCAGCAATTATGCAGTGAATAAACAAAGAGAAAATAAATAAACAGGAAGAAGCAACTGCTCTCAAAGGATTCATTTTTATATCAGCTGTTTAAAACCAGTCTGTCATGGAAACAATGCTCCATACTTGATGCCATACATAATACTGTGAAAGTGCACTTCCTGAAAAGTTTTGTGTTTAAAAAATAAAGACGAGCAAGAGCTAGGGAGATAGCTCAGCTGGTAAGGCTCTTGTCATGCAAACATTAACTCCCAGTGTAAACATGAAATGCCAGTGGACATGAAGGACTGCCTGTAATCCAAACATAAGACAGGCAGAGACGGAATCACTTTAACAGCCCAGCTAATGACTCTATCCACATCTGCAGACACTGAATTCAAATAAGAGACTCTGCCTCAATATATGAGATAAAGACCTACTGAGGAAGACACCTGATGTCATTCTTGGACACACACATTTGTGCACACCCCCAGCACACACACCCCTACACACATGTAAATATGCACATATATACGAACCCCCTATACGTATATGCAAAAACCAGGAAAGAATATTCAGTTCTTTTATCTTAAATGCAGATATTAAAGAACATTATATTCAAGTAGGCAATAGAAAAGTCAGGAAAGTCAAAGATTTTTCAGTAGAACTTCTGGGTCTTTCCAAGGATTAAGCAAATGGAGATACTGGCTCCAACCATGCAGTCTGTCTTCCCAACACAGCAACATCGTTAACATTATTTTGCTGCTGGTCGTGATTAAGCCATTTTAGTCTACATCTGGAACACAAAGAAAAGAAAGTCACAGGCCAGAGAAAATGAAGACAAGTTTATGGATTAAGAAAAGCTTGAAAATGAAGGCAACCTTTTGGAGAAATAGCTACATTGTAAATAATTAAGAAAAAGGAAACAAAAAAATCATAGTTTCCTAAGGAGCAAGAAAAGAAGGGACAGGCTGTGGGTAGTGTTGTCCCTTGGGCAGACGCCTGGTGGCGCTATCAGCCTAAAGCAGCCTGGTTGTGTTTCATTAGACAGAAATCAGAACTAGAAGGAAAGTGTGCAGTAACGTAGGATTCAAGAGTTCAACAGGTTATTCCAGAAGGAGAGCCCAGCCATGGCTAATTTGCTACCTTTACTGGGACTCAAGAATCATCATCTGATAAAAGCAAAACTTGCCTGAACCACCAGGCCTCGTCTCTTTCTAATTGACATCGGACCTGCTGGTGTGCAAGCATCGGTTGTGTGTTAGCCTTCCAAACTGATCAGCTTGCTAGTGTTTCATGGTGCATGACCGGCTTCTAGAGTGATGTCATCTGCTGTGGTCTGTTTGTTGACTTCATTGTTTTCAGGGGATGTAGCTGGAAATATCCAGAGAACCTGCTGCACACTGTCTGTGCTTGACAGCTTTCTCCCAGCACTGCTTGTTTCTCCACCAAATTCTTCATCCTTAACGACTCATCCTCTCCCTTATTCATCCCCGTGTCACCTAAGACTGGTGTAAGAGCCCCATTTAATGTTGCTGAATAGGTGTTAGGTACTAATCAGACCCGCATGACAGAACTAATGAAAACACAATTAGTAAAATAAAATACAAAGCCGGTTGTTCTCACAGAACACAGGAGAATGAAAAAGAAATCACCTTGGCCAAATTGACTATTATCTTGATTCTCTCTCTCTGGCTTAGCAACATACTACACACGATTTCTTTTTTTTTTTTTTTTTTTTGTTTTGTTTTGTTTTAAATAACCTAAGTCCCAGTAATGCTACCCATATTCCCACAGGTGTGGGGCCTTCCACTAGAGCGTGGGAACAGATAACAGTAGCCATAGCCTCAAGACAGGAGGACTCTCTCTCCCCGATTACCTATCCACTGCCAACGGCTCCTCCCATGGCACGGCAGCTGGAGATCATCCACTGCATCTACTGGGACTTTGACGTGATCCTGTGTAGGTTGCGTGTGTGAAAGCACAGCTGCTGTCGGCTCATGGGTGAAATTGGATGGAGAACAGAGATGAATAAGCCAGAACTGTAAGAAGAAACAAATCGTGCCATGTCCAGAAGACAGCGTTTCACAACCTTCCTCCCGATACTCCAGATCTTAAATTCTTTCCACCTCCTTTCCTGAGATATTTCCTTAGCCTTAAGTTTCTATTTTTTAAATTATTGGTGTCAAAGAGTTTCACTAAAAATAACATGTGTTTACCTTTGATTAAATTGTGACTATACAAATCTACTCAGATGAAGAATACCATTACTATGTAATTTTACTTTCAATTAAAAAAAAATAATCATTCCAATAAAGAATGTTCATTGCTACTCCAAGCTTTTTTCTGCCAATCATTCCTCTCATTTATAATCAAAATGAGCATGGTTTTCAAGTCAGTATCACATTAATAACATTATTATTCACTCTTTTTAACACCAAGGTTAATTTGAGGACGAATATAAATGCTGCTTCACTAAACATCCCACCTTTGACATCCCAAGCATTTGCCAACAGGGTCAAAGACACAACTTTCCCATTTCCTTGAGAGAAAATGTTGGTTGTTTCTCCAACCATTTAATATTGCTTAATAATAATGTTTGGGGGCAATTACCACAGAGTTTACCCTACTGCAACAGCAGCTTTCACATTCCACGATTAATGAGCAGTCCCAGCCATCTCCAAGGCTTCAGTCACAAATGAATGTCACCAGAATTTATACACCTAAACTGGACCTCTCTCTGAGCTCTGAGGATTCACAGTGATGCTGGGATCTCCACCCGAATGAGCACCCTGAAGGACACTCAACCTCAACCTCCCCAGCAGGGAGTTCATCAGCTTCCCCTCCTGCAGCCTTGTCGACACTGCCGCTGACCTGGAATCCACACTACTCAACCATATCTCTGTTTTCACCTCACTGCTCACATCTGCCAAACTGACGCTAAAGTGAACTAGCAGAAGAAGAACAGCAGCTATCAGAATCACCTGCATGCAGTACAGTTTCAACAAGAGTTTTCCTTATCATGATAACCCTTCAGGCTATTTCTGTCCTTAAATAAAACTAAAGACTCTATCAGCAAGTGGGAAAAGCTTTCCATCATCCCGAGTAATTCTTTGGAATCTATTGCAGCTAGACTCAAGGAAAGAGTTGAATCTAGCAATGCAGCAAGCTTCCTAGTTGGGACAGCAGTGTCCCGGCCATGTGTATGTGATACCTGCATGGACCACCTCTGTTCATCATACACCATCACAGCTGAATCCAGGCTGTCTTCCTTACATACAAATGGAGCATCACCATTTCTCTAGCCCTAGGAGTAGCAAAAGAAACTCTCCTCTCCCAACCAGTCCAAGTCAAAATACAAATCACCAAAATATCTCCAATACTCCTGCTTTATTTGCTTTACCAGGAGAAGAAATCACTTCAATAACTCAAAGAGGTTTAACGTGTTATTATGAACCCAGAAGGATTTGGTTAGATGCTTGTGCATGTAAGTAATTCAACAGCTGAACAACATACACCCTAACCTGGAAAGAGATTCAATGCCTAGGAAAGGAGCGTATTTATTTAGTAGGGGGTTGGGAGTGCTATAGAAAGAGTTGCCTGGTAAAGAATTTTATTGGGAATGCCTGGAATAGACACTTTAACAAACACTATAATTTTCTAAAAGGCATGCATTAAATCACCCACTTAGAGATTTAACTTTAATAATCTCATTGAAAAAAATAGTAACACCCAGTAAAAATGGAAAACTGGTAACATACTGTCAAGGAAACTTCAAAGTCATAGGCTGATTCAAATGCACATAAGGCTACTTTAAAGGTTCAGTTTTACAGCCCATCTTTCTTGAATCGTTGGCAAAGCAGAGAGAAATTCTTCATATGCATATTTCAAATGTCACCCGCAGAGCTGAAACTATCAATCTCTTGGATAGAACCAACAAATAGATATTTGCTGCAACTATCTCAAGATAATAACTTTTAAATTTTGATACTAATTTTATTGAATTTTGTATTTTGAAGGTTAAAAGTTGTAGTATTAATAATAGCACCAAACGATCAATGAATTGATATGCCCAATATTCACTTTTTAGAAAATTTCATCACCTACAAATATGTTTTAATCACTCATACGTTAAATCTCTATTACCCGTAGGTCACCTGCAATGTTAGTATAATTCAAAATATTTAGAATCTATGCTAACTTCCCTTTGGCATCTTTAGCCGTCTTGTGTAAGGTAAGCCTCCTGGAGGGATGGATCTTAGAGAAGGTTAAAAATCATCCCTCCAGTCCTGACCAGCCCTGAAATTCCATTACATTATTTTTTAAGCTTCTCGGAGATAGTTAATGCCAGCTCTTCCCTTTCTGTATCTCTGCCTAGTTCACAGTAAAGACAAAGCAAGTGACCAACTGAAACTCTTGGAGGAAGAGAAGAAAAGGTCAAAAAAAGAAAATGAGAGTTAAAGGGGAAAAATAATTTGAGTCAACCATGCCTGGATCACAACTACAGTTGTTCTCTCTCAATTCTTTTTTCATTATTTTTAATTGGTTATTTCATTTATTTGCATTTTCAAATGTTGTCCCCCTTCCCAGTTTCCCCTCTACAAATCCCCATCCATTCCCCTTCCCTCCTCCCCCACCCCCGCCTTCTTTGAGGGTGCTCCACCACCCACTGCTCCACTGCCATACCCCCCTTACATCTCATGGAGGGGTATCAGTCCTCCATGAGACCAAGGGCCTCCTCTCCCACTGATTCCAGATAAGGCCTCTATCACTTCTTAAATCCCTAGCACTGAGTGCTGGCTCAGTGGCCGAGCACCTGCCTGACATTTACAAGGTCCTGGGCTCCATCTCCAGCACTCAAGAAAAAAAACAGAAAATAGAAGTAAAATTCTGTAAAGTCAAACATAGTGAATGACGTCTCTGTTATCCAGGCTCTCCAATCATCCAGTACTGGACTTTGGATCATCAACTCACACATAAAATACACAAAACAACACTGTTTTCTCATTCAAAATTAGCAGCTCGAGAGGAAAATCCTTGTATCTACACATCATTTTTACAGTTTCCCAAGTACATACATACATACACACACACATACACACACACATACACACACACACACACATATATATATATATATATATATATATATATATATATATATACATACACATTTGAAATATTTAACTGAGAAAAAATATAAAGTTGGTCTTCCAGAGTGAATGTGGGATTGAAACAGATTTGATTATCCCCAAGTCTCCAAAAATAGTCAATAAAGAAACAAGACACACAAGGTTTTTCAAAATGCTTTGCCATTCTCACAATTGCTTTGGCATGAAAAGTAAAACTGTAGAAAGGGGACTATTTCTTATTTCAACATGGTATTGAAGAAGCACACAAAATAAAGTCAATTTTTACTGGTCATTTCCGAGTTTATCATCAATGCATAAATACAGCATGAAATCTCCTGATGTACATCTGATATACACATACTAAATTAAAGTTTAAAAAAAAAAACCGTGGGGGCTGGAGAGATGGCTCAGTGGTTAAGAGCACGGACTGCTCTTCCTAAGGTCCTGAGTTCAAATCCCAGCAACCACACGGTGGCTCACAACCATCCGTAACGAGATCTGATGTCCTCTTCTGGTGTGTCTGAAGCCAGCTACAGTGTACTTACATGTAATCAATAAATAAATCTTTAAAAAAACTGCATGATACCACTCAATGAATAAACAAAAAGACCGAGGAAAGGCTGGCAACTCAAGCATCTTTCCTGTCTGATACAAGAATCAGCAGCCCTCCCTCCCAGCTCTCTGCTGCATCAGCTCTCACTGACTCAGTACAATCAAACTATGCGTCATACCTCTCCAACCTCTGCCCTCACCAGGACTCAGACTAGCAGCGACCACAGCACTGTCAATCACTCCAGTGACCATCAGTGGTTCTCTGTGTAAGGTGACATACTGACTACTCCCTGTGGGGCTGTCATGTATCTGATTAAGTGCTGACCATGGACCTCTGGATTTTGACTCGTAAGATATATGGTATCTTCATTTTCTGTGAAGTGGGGACAGGCTAGATAGTACAGCTCAACCAATGAAATGAGATAGAAAATAACCTAGGCAGAAGTTTGGAATTTTAAGAGCTTCTCTGTACCTTCCCCCTTTACTGCAGTACACACCGATATTTCTTAGAATTGTTCCTTTCACCTGGGTCTCACAGTTAATATGACATGCAGAAGAATCCCCAAATAGCTCGCAGTAGAGTGATCCAATGCCACAGAACCCAAAGCAATCTATAATGGATTAAATGCACAAAGAAAAAACAAATCTGCAATCGGAAGTGTCCCAGACCATCACTTGCTACCATGACATCACCTCTTTCATTACCTATTGGTTAAGCACTTGCCTTCCCACTATTCCGCTCCACAACATTCTTCCTCTTAGATGCTATGTTGAGCATCTTCTAAGATGGCTCCTAGTGGTCCTTGGTAGAGAGAGAGAGAGAGAGAGAGAGAGAGAGAGAGGACACAAACACAGAGACACAGAGACAGAGAGAGAGAATACGCAGACCAAATGACTCATTGACAATGAGTAGCATATAGCAAAAGTGATTGGATATTTACCTCTTAGTCTAGGTTACAAACTTTGCCCTTTATGGTGATTTGAATGATAAATATCTCCTATACTCTTGGGCATTTAAATACCTAGTGCCCAGTTTGAGGAGGTTATGAGGAGGTGGGGTCTCGCTGGAGGAAGAGCACCATTGGGGTAGGCTTTGGGAGTTCCAAGCCTCACTCGGCTTCCAGTTTGCTCTTCGCTTCATGTTTACAGTTGGACATGTGCTCCTCTGGCTTCCTTCTCCTGCCATGATGCCTGTCAATTGCTACCATCTTCCCCACGATGGATTCTTAGCCCTCCAGAACTGTGAACCAAGACAAACAGCTCCTTCCTTAAGATATTTTGGGTCATGGCACTTTACCACAGCAACAACGATGTAATGAATACATCTGTGCTCTTGCTCACTCCTGAAGAGGCCAGAAAATGCCACAGTTGTCTTCCACTCAGTGAGCGAAGAGCCAAGTCCTGTCCAAAATATGTCAGTGAGCTTAGAAGTGCCTTAACTCTTTCGCCTATGTCTCCCATTGCTTATCTGGTCGGCTGTTAAACTTACTCATAAAGGAAGGGACGGGGTAAAGGTAACAGTCTTTACCATTGACAATGAGAAAGTTTGAAAAAGAAAATAAATAAATAAATAAACAAATAAAAGTCCCACCATCAGAGCTCCACCAAGATCTACTGAGACCCATCTTGATGTTGGGGCCCTAGAATGTGTAGCTACAGAATAAAAAGTTCTAATGACCAGCAAAATAAAAAGTCACTGCTTTAGTGAATCTTTTCTTCAAGGCTCATACAGTGACACACAGAGAAGAATTTTCTGGCTGATATCTGAGCTGGTAACTAACTTATAGCTTTGAACTAGGACTTGAACAGTCTACAAGACCAATATGATCCTCCGCCCCACCCCATCTGCCAGCTCCACAGTGTCCTCTCTGCTTGAATTTCCCCAATGCTGGGCATCCGAAAATGAATGAGTGAAATAGCCGTGCCTTCAAGAAGCTACTGACTTCAGATTAGAAGTACAGTCCATTAAAATGTTCATCAGCTATAACCCAGAGAACAGGCTAGGAGTCCTGGTTCTCATAAATGGCTTGTGGCCTTTAGGCTTCTGGGAAGTTCCTAGCATGGGCTGGCAAGTCTGGGCATTTTTCTCAGCACAAAAGCACTGAGCAGTAAAAAGTTGCCTACTTCAGTGAGTAACTGGACAGGCATGCAAAAAGACCTCAGAAGACTTCAAGTCAATCCCAGCTGTATTTGAAGTGCAGACCTGTGGTCACCAGTCAGGTCACCAGCCACCCACCGCCTAACACCAGCTAAGAGGTTTCATCACCCCAACAGGCATGCTGCCCCAGTTTATTTTACCCTCTGTGCAGGGCCGCAGTCACCTTGCCATGGTCCTAAGCAAACCACGCTTTACAGATCAACAATGTCAATTCTCCAGATGGAAGGATGATAAACTATTCCAAAACAAATCTCCAAAGGGGAAGGGGGAAATAAAACAGATTTCTGAGTTTGTTTTTCATGGGCAACTGGGAAAAAAATAAATAAATCTACCAAATATCAACACCTCTCCAAAAGGCCTCCTGCCAAGTTTATGATGACTGGTGTTAAAAATGTGAGTTTCCGGTAGAGAGTGTGACACATCCCTGAGTCACGGGGAGCCCAGCCCTGGCTCACAGTCTCTGTCAGAACTGGGTGACACTTTCGCCTTAAGGAGTTTAAAATAAGGGCAACAGTGAAGTCAAGTTCCTGAGTCATTTTGTTGCCTGCAGCCATGCTCAATTTCCATCAGAATCGATAGGCCAAACTCCGGCCTCTGAATCACAACCCACTTTTTGAAGAACAGAGTCCTGGACTTTGAGCAAGTCAGAAACACTGCACCCACACAATCTTTGTTAAGTCCGGGAAATGAACACCACACAAGGAAGTTAAGACAGTGAGCAAACACAAAGAAGAGAGGAGGGAAGGAGGAGGGCAAAAAACTTACATTTCCTGTTCTTCCCCGTAGCTGTTCAGGAAGCAGGAAAGTGATTGATAAGCTGGTGGCTGTGGTAAGGGACATCAGTTTTTGAGACTTTAGATATCCAGGAGGGTAGGATAGGAAAGAAAGGCTTCTGAGTTAGCGATCGAGCTCCTGTTATTCATACTCCAGATAAAAGAATTAGATGCAACAAAGTATCAGGGAAAGGCAACCAACAAAAGAAACAGCAGGAGTAGAAATCAGGGGCTTTTAAAAAAGCAACACAGTAAGTCACTATATGGGGGTCAAGTAAACTGGATACTGACAAGAAATGCATTGCAATCACCAGAGACCACCTCATTCTATACACTCCCCTTAGGCCAGTGGGTCTCAACCTTCCTAATGCAGTTCCCCTTTGATACAGTTCCTCATACCGTGGAGACTCCCAACCATAAAATTATTTCATTGCTACTTCATAATTGTAATTTCACTACTGTGAAATGTAATGTAAATATCTGATATGCAGGAAATCTGTTATGTGATCCCTACAGGGTTCAAGACCCACAGGTTGAGAACCGCTGCCTTAGGCCATTGCCACACGGCAATTGAAGCAGCCAATCCTAACTGCTTAAATAGACACTAACTGAAATGTCATAGGAAACGGGGCTTGTGCGAATTGCAAAGGGCTGAAGTAGTGCCCTTGACTTAGGCAAGCCCCTCCACTCTCCAACTCTGTTGCATTATGCTTGCTAGTCCTGAAATTCTTCTCAGTCTTAAAGCCACAAATTCCAGTTTAGCCAGAAACAGGAACAAGTATGAAGTTCTGTTTCTACCCTCTCATAATAATAATTTACACACACACACACCCTTGCTCCTTAAAGACTACAAAATATTTATCCTTGTAAAATTTAGACAATCACATTCGAAACTTCTCTCCCACCCTGAACCTCATTCCCTAAAACGAGAATTAACAATGGTCCTCATTGGCAAAAAAAAAAAAAAGACTCTTGGACTTATATGATCTCCAGTGCTCACCTAAACCAAAGCATTACTAAAATCCTAATGAAATCACCACAGAGAGAGAGGGGGAATCAGGTATGTTTGCATGTGCTAGGACTGCAGTGAGCTTTACAGGATAGAGAAAATTGAAAGAAAAGAGACTCATGTTCCCATTCTCTGCCTATCAACCTTCCACAGCTTCAGAATCCTAGATTGTCATTCCAGCCTGTAGCAGGGTATAAACTCACATAAGTGATCCCTGTGTTTATCATTTGAGCATAAAAGTAAAATACATAGCTATGGAAAGGAGTCCACAGTTTAAAAAAGGAACCAATGTGCACCGTTCCAAGTCATCCTGTGGGAGAGAAGCTGAGGAGAATTTCTATCCAGGCCTGAGCTAATATATAGAAGAACTTGGACCTCTCAGCCTCGCTGTGGAAAACATTGTTTCTCTTGCATATCCAAGTTAGATTGCCATCAGCAACATAAATTTGGTAACTGAACAGATACAGACACACACCCACACACACACACACACACACACCTAGAAATGAATGTCTCCTTATGTTCTCAGTGGTTCTCAACCTGAGGTCAAAAAGCCTTTCATAGGGGTTACAGATCAGATATTTACAATTCATAACAGTAGCAAAAACATAGTTATGAAATAATGTTATGGTTAGGAGTCACCACAACATGAGGAATTATATTAAAGGGTCACAACATTAGGAAGATTGTGAAGCATGGCTTTATACCCTCCTCGGGTTCTCCTCACTAGACCCAGACTTCCTGACTACATGGTCTCAACTCTGAAAGAGAAGTTAGAGAATGTATGGTTGCGTTCTGTTTTGGTTGGTGTGTTTGTCTGTTGGTTCTATTTTTGTTAGCCCTATAGAGGTTCTCCACTTCGCATCTAGATTTTTTCCTTTCTACAGACTCAGTAGCATAGTCACAGCAAGCCTGATCCAAAAAAGGCATCCCTTTAAGGTGCCCAAAGTCAAACCCCAGGGCTCAGTTTCCATGTTCGTCCTTTTGATTTATGTGTCTCATTACTGTAGAAGGCTGCAATAACTCTCCTTTCTTCTTGGTTAGTGGATTCAAAATACTGTACGGTTGATTACCCAAGTACATTAAAACTAATTTAAATCATCATCTTAAGCACCTGCATGCTCAACAAACCAGAAAAGACCCCCGGAATCCAAACTTATTGGTCACATTTTTTACCCCATGGGACACAAAGTAGCAAATCCATCAAGGTAACGGAACAGGGAAACCTTTTACAGACAGGAGCTAAATGTACTTCTTAACTGTTCTGGGGCCCAATGTTGCCTTTTAAAGGTAAAATATCCTCCTCCTCCTCCTGGAAGACAAATTTAACACTGATCGCTTTTAAGGATAACTCCAAATGGCAGCAAATACATAGCTGTAAAAACACGATAAATGCCCACATTTGTGTAAACCCCAGGGGAAATTAACAAGTTGGCACGGCCCGGTTTCCATCCACCCCTGTCATTTCCATGCACGTGTGTCATATTCAACACTTTCTGGCTTTTAAAGGCAACGATTTCTATCTTGCTGCCATTACACTGAGCTGTGAGTATAAACGTGCAAGACTGAATTAGCACCACTTAATTAGAATTTCTGTAATCAAATCTTTAACCAGAAAAAAAAATTTTGAGAAAAGCTGCTTTTTCTGTGCCAAAACTACATTAAAACATAGCACCCAAAGAAGTATATATGTACAGTTCCTACAAACTATCAACCTGGAATGCAAGCCTGGGGGACTATAAAATTTATTGTCTTCCTCGCTCCCACTGTCTATCAACTTATGAGTCCATATCTGGAAAACACTTCAGAATATTTATTTCTATAAAAAGGAAATAAATAAAAGGAAGGGAGAAATAAGGAAGATGCAAGAAGGACTTTATTCACAAGAACCACATTTAGAAGTGGCTACATCTTTCATGAGCCTTGCTCAGTACATCACTTCAACTTGGAGGCTTTAACTGTTCATTGTTCCCTTTCGCTTTCCAGGACCATCAGGGTCCTTGGCAAGAATTCATCTTTTAGAAATAAGGTAATGATTTCATTCATGTATTAGTAACTGAATTCTAAGGCTAAACATGAATCAACTTTCTATTTTTTAACACACTGGCAATTATATACACACATATATTCTTTTTAACGATCCGTAGACTATTGAAGATTTAAGAAAATTATAGAGACCTCATTGAACAATCATCATGTTGAAGGACTAGAGAAGCCACAGTTACTCCAGGCCAAAGTAATTAGGAATCAAAAAAAAAAACCACATGATCTCTTTAGAGGAGCAGAAACACTCTACACAATAGTATAAAGGTGGCTACGTGTCATGTTTGTCAAATGTATAGAACATATACTTGGACTGAACTCTGTATAAATAATGGGCTTTGCATGGTTATCATCTGTGAAGGTACAAGCATAAAGCTTGGTGATATGGCAGGTTGTTGATCCAGAGTGGGATATATGGAAAAGTTCTGTACCTTCCTCTAAATTCCGCTGTAATGCTAAACCTGGCCTTTAAAATTAAGATTATGAAAGGACAAAATGTATTTTGACTCAAGAGTCAACCTGAAAGAGTTCCCGACATTACAGCAGTGGAATACTGGAGCAATAAACTAAACAATAATGTCATAACCCAAAGAAGAATAAAAATGAAATAGAAATCACAAATAGAGGAGAGGGAGATGGCATTCTTACAGACAAATTCCAAGAGATATAAAGACACCCCTCTCTTCAAACAGAGTTCAATACCTAGTAACTTGTTTCTGATAAAATATAGAGGGATAGGAATGTAGCTAAGCTAATAGAATGCTTGCCTAGCATGCATGAAGCCTCGGGTTTGCTCCTCAGCACTGTAGAAGCCAGATCTGTAGGTACAAATCAGTAATAGCAGTACTCAGGAGGTAGAAACAGGAGTTTTACAAGTTCAAGGTTATCTTCAGCTACATAGCAAGTTCGGAACTAAGGGACAAGAGGACAAAAGCGAGAATGAATACCAGTACAAAAAAGGAGAGAAGTACACATTTGATAGACTCTAGCTTCATTCACTAAGCGGTCAGGATTACTACCATTAGTGATGAGTCATATTTTTTCAATGATTTACTTTGAGTTTTGTTTATATGCATGTGAGTACGTGGGTGGGTGCCTACTGAGGACAAATAAGGGCAGTAGAACTCCTGAAACTGGATTTCCAGGCAGCTGTGAGCCTCCCAACTTGAATACTGGGAATTGAACTCTGGTCCTCTAGAAGAGCAGCAAATGTTCTTAATCACTGAGCCATCCCTCCAGCCCTAACAAGTCATACTGATACTGTATTCTACTGTCAAGATTAATGAGATCACGTCACCTTTGAAGTGATATACCCTTGTTTCCATAAGCCAGTCTAAATACAACGAGGCAACATCCAATAAAAAACAAACGAGGACACCATCTACAAAGTAATTTCCAAAAAGTCAATGTCATGAAGAATAAAGAAGAGTGTGAAGCCATCAGAGATAACAGGAACCCTGACTGAAAGACAATGGGATCCATCAAAAGGTTTTAAATATTTAGAATAAAATGTATTATGTGATGACTCAGAAACTTCATATTAACTTATTCAAGTCAAATAATACAAGAAATTTGGAGTCCATTCAATAAAATGAAAATTTAGAACTCTATGGATGTTTCAAAAAGAAAGAAATTATTACAAATGATACAATTATAATTATAAGCTCCTATTTTGTAATCAATCATTATTTTGGGAATAATTAAATGAAGAAATGCTGACATTTTTTCATAAGAGCAAAGTCTCCATGCAAGTGGTGGCTGTAGAGACTTTCACAGCCTCAGGCCCAAACAATAAGGGAGGTACAGAGAAAGAAAAACAAGAGTCCTGGATCCATAATACTGCAAGATGTAATGGCCTCCTGAAAGGCAGTGAGAGAAGGGTGTTGGTGATAATTCTGCACAGATTTGGGCATTTCCCATGCTTTTGGATGGCTATTTCCTATTAACTGAAACATTCCCTTCTAAAGAGAAGAAAATGGCTCATAAGACTCAGGAAATTAATAAAACTTACAAGGCCCAGGAAGCTCATGAAAGTTTCCAGATTCTCAAGGCCCCTCCCTCCTCCCGGGGAGCCTCCATCAAGGTACACAGGAAGCTCCAGGGACACAGCTTCAAGTGATGCTCTGGTGGGGTTTTGGTGATTCAGCTGCCTTCTGGTAAGCCATACTCCTGTAAATAAAGTCATTGGTTCATCAAGCTAGACTTGAATACAACAAGCATTTCTTGGGTCTGCCATGGGTACTACTATCTGGGACTCGTGTGTCTAGTATTTGGTCCCCACCTGGAAGCACTGTTTTAAAAGAGTGTATTTAGGGAACAGGGCCTACCTGGCAAATACATGCCACTAGGGGCAAGCCTTGGGATAGCTCACCCTGCTTCTAGTCCTGTTTTCTGCTTTCAGTCCTCCAAGACATGGCAAGCAATGCCATAAGTCTCCGCCACTTGGGAGGGAGCCTTTCTAACTGTCTTGACTTCCCTACAGTGATGAACTGATATCCTTTGAAAACACTAGCCAAAATAAATCTTCCCTCCCTTATTTCTGCCAAGTGAAGGAAATACAGCTCTATATAATATTTGTCTTTTAAAAAACAATGTGAGTTTATTGCTGATAAAGAAATCTAGTTGTCAAAAATAAACTAAGTTCCTAGACTCTCTCATAAATATTAGACATATTAATCACTGAGGAGTATTAAGGGTTTTTTTTCACTTATGTGTATTCATTTATGAGTATATACCATATGTGTGCAAGCACCTATGGAGGTGAGCAGAAGGTATTAGATTCCCTCGCTGGTATTAAAGGCAATTAATTGTGAGCTACTCAATGTAGACTCTAGGAATCAAACTCAGGTCCTCTGGAAGAGCAGTACATGCGCTGAACCACTGAGTCATCTCCCCAGCCTTCTGGAGGTAGATTTAAAAAATCTATTTTGCTAGTTTTCACTTATAGGGATTTTGTTCATTTTAACTACTATTTTTCTAGTTCCTCAAAGATGAACAACGTTTATGTACCCTTGAATAACCTAATTTCATCTAGTTAAAAACACTATCAAATTTCCTTGAAATTCAGAAAACTGAACATCAGTGGGTATTTTCCAAAGACCAGTACATCAAAAAACACTTTACCTACAGATTCTATGCACTGTTGGACTTAGAAATTAGCAAACCTAAGCCTATAAGAGGCCATGGGCGTTTCCTATAGCAATGGTCAAATGGCATGGGTCTCCCATGGACACTCAGAAAATGACTTGGGTCCTGGCTAAAGTGTCATGGCTCTGGATAGAAAAGCACATTGAAACCCTCACCAGCCTGCCCAGCCAAAGCATGGGTCTGAGACCCAGCAGCACCCCTAAAGACCAATGACTATGAAACTGGATGAAAACACGAAAGCTGACTCCCAGCCCTGCACACACATCTGTTTAAAATTCAAGCAACTGTGCAAACCACAGATCGGTATTCAAATAAAATGTTTAAAGAGATTGTATTCATTTAAAAAGGAAATGAAAACATGTGCCTAGGTCTCTGGGCTCCACACTTCCTGTGGAGAGGTGATGGGCCTTCTAGGGTTTACATGGTTGTCGGCCTAGCAGGCTGAGCAAGAGATGGAAGCAGGAGTAAAGTGGCCTTTGATCTTAAGTCTCTGGTATCTTGGGACCCTGTGCACACCACACAGGAAGCCAATACTGCAAGACCATAGCAGCTTTGCACACATCATACAACTTAGAACCTAAATGCAGCCTGGAGGCCAACCTCATCATCAGAAACGGCAGAATGGTGCACTGGGGCAACACAAATATTTTACAGATCTACCCAGATGGAGATGTCTCCGTCTTGGGTGAAGCAGGACCACCACCATTACAATGAAAGGGTCTGAGTAACTACTGCCCAAATCTCAGCCAATCCTCACCCACTGAGGAAGAGCTTTGCCTTTGAGTGTGTTTTATATGTGTGGTGTGCTTGTATACATGAGTGCTCATATGTACATGGGCACACATGTATGTGTGAGAAAATGCACATTTGTGCATATATGGAAGCCAGAGGTGGACATCAGATGTCTCCTTTGGCTGTTCCCCATCTTATAATTGAGGCAGGGTCTTTCATTTGAAACTGGAGTTTGCTGATTCATATAGTCTAGCTCACCAGTCTACTCCAGGCATCCGTGTCTCAGCCTCCCAAGTGCCCTGCACTTATGTCAGACTGGAGGTCCAAACTCCACATCCCCACTTATGCAGCAAACATTTTACCCACTGAGCCATTTCCCTGGCTCTGGCTTTGCCAGGATTTTATGTCACCTCCTTCCTTCCTAACTCACTGAGTTTCATTACCCGGCTGTGACCAGCAACCATGCACATTTCCTAACTGAACAACTTTAATCACGGGGTTCAGTGATCTGTCAAAACTGCAGGCAGGACAGAGTCAAGCAGAACACTGAACCATGTGTTCTGATTCCAAAGCCAGGAGTCCCCCGCAGTCTGACACCGGCAGCAGCACGTTCAGGTGATTCAGGCTCATAGGTTCCAATAGCAACATACATAGGAGAGTTTCTCTTTCCTTCTGGGCGATTGTCAAAGAGAGGGATGTCTGAATGTCCAAGGGGAGAAAATTCAGAGATTCTGAAAACTGTTCACATGTTACCTGAATGCTGGTCACTGGAAAAGCATTCAGGCAGTTAACTATCACAGGGCCTTCAAATATAGATATAACTTCAGTTTTCCAAAAAGGAAAGAGAAACCCATAAGCATAAAGTGTAGGTAGGGATGTGTCTGTTTGATGAAGGTGGCCTTGGCTAGACAACTTAGCATCATTTGGATTTCATGTCTTCGTTTATTTAAAAAAGGAACTGGATGAGATTTTTAACTTTAATTAAAAAATTCTTTTCAAAATCATTTTCTAAAGCTACATCTTAAACAGAATATAAATTCACAAGGCAAAGTGCCCTTGGCAGGAAGTGAACCAGTTTGTGCCTCAAAACCAGGTTACTCCTCCTCCACCTCTCACCCCATAACCAGGGTTCATGTGGGGAGCCAGGAAACCCAATTACATAATCCTCAGTCTGTCTAGCTTTGTTGTCTAGTGCTTCCACTTTGAATATTCCAAAGCTATTCTAACACAGCGCGCACCAGGCCCAAGTCAGTGTGAGCGCAGGAAACCCGGCCAGCCAAAATGCTTGTTGTAGGCAAAACTATATCCTGCTTTTGAAGACTCAGTAAGATAGGGAAAGAATATTGAACATTGCATTTTTACTTTATGTGAGATATTTGGTCTAATAATATTCAGGGTGTATGGGATTCAATATGATGTATTAAACAAATCAACCCAGTTTGGAGTTTTGTTATTTTCTTTTTATTCTTTTGATGGCCATTTTAATTACCTACGTGGCTTGTGTTGTATTTCTGTTAAACGTTGCCATGGCGAAGATAAAATTCACGATCAAAACTGTTGACTAACAGGAGCACAGACACCACAGCAGGCTCTGCAGCACTTCTGAAGCACCTCCCTCCCTCCAGCCTGCCACAGTCTCCCCAGCAGGGGCAGTTCTGCCTCCTTTGGGAGCAGCTATACCAGAGAGTGCCCCAGCAACACTCGGGAGAGCAGAGTTCCCACACTGTGAGCATGGGCCCTGCCTGTCCCTGTGGTCACCTCTTCCTCCTCACCCATCACTGCTGTCCCATTCCAATGTGGGACACAGAGACCGGAGGACTCTGTAAGGTGCTTCCCAGGAGGGTTCCCTGGGTTCTGAAGGTTCTGAACACAAAGGCCCCTTTGCTGCTCTTGATCATGTGTTATTTTTGCCCACAATTTTTTGAAAGTTTACAAGCATACATATGCACACATATAAATTTATATATATATATATATTCATAAATTTTATGCATGGGCTACTACTTTTACAACCTATGGACATATTTACATAATACAAAACATAATAAAATTGATATTTAGATGACTGAGCCAAAGATGAAACTATAAATTCAAATAAATCAGCTTCATTGATGCTTTTATTCTCTGTGGAAATGTTTCTCTCACTCACTACAATGTGAGCGAATGAGCTCCCCTACTTTTTAGACATTGGTTTACTATGTGATGATATACATATTCATGATACACATATTCAACATGATATACATGTATATCATGGTATATATAAATATGTAATCGCATACCATGTACATATGTATATATATATATCATATATATGTATATCATATATGTATATCATATATAGGTATATATATTTATGTATATCATGTGTGCATGTATGATATATGTATATCACATATAAATTATATATGTATATCACATATATATCATGTATCTACGTGATATACAAATTCAATGATATAGAAAGTCAACAGTCTGGTCCTAAGTTGACTGTACACCACTAGTTAGCTTAATGCCTACACTAGCTAAGAGAATACCTAAAGAAGACACAGAGAAGCAAACAGAAATCATGCACTCACAAGACCTTACACGCCTAATGCCATTTCATAGCAATCGCTCAAAGACAACTTTATAGAAGTTAGAAATGCCCCTTCATTACTCATAGTTAATGCCCTCTACTTTGAAAGAGGAGACTCCATATCATCCTCTTCATATCTGTAGGCAAGAAGCCTGCTCACAGTCATATACTATCTAACACAGTGGACCAGCTACTTACAAGTGACTTTCTATTGAAAAAAAAATCCCGATTTACATCCAACAACCAATAAAGAAATCTGGTTCAGTAACATTTGTGGAGTAGAATGCCAACAGCATGTCTCTCTATCTTATTACTAAGCACGTAAGATTGGGTGGCTAGTTAAAATCCTATCATCTGTAAGCCCAGCTAATCAGGAGATAAACCTTTCTAAGCACTAGCAGATGCCCCCTGCCAGCAGGACATATTCAGTCCCTGCCAGCAGGACACGTTCAGTGCCTCAGAGGAGGCTAAAGCAGCATCTTCTAGCACTTGTACCACATGAGGCACTAGGCTCAGTGCACACACTATTGGTCAGGTTTGATTTCTATGCTTAGGCAAACGTAATTACTCCATCCACTGCTTTCTCTTGCATCCCAGTGGTATGTCTACACTCTCAGACAGCACCACTGTCAGGCATTAGCATGCCTGCTTGGCACTCCTAACAATCACTTCTACTGTGGTCACTGGGTTTCCTCTACTGATAGAAAACAAAAGTATCATTCCCCTCCAGGAAAAACAGAAGAATTTTTGCTGCACTCCCAGAATCCTGCGGTGGTCTTGGTTCTGTTTTTCTGTCTATGTCTTGGCTGACACACAGAGAAATGGGCTCAACTGTGTTCATACATCTCTTGTGTTAAAAACCTATTCCTAAGAATTTTCTAGCAAGACTACACGAGATCTTTCTTCTAGTTCTGAATTTGCCTTTTGCTCTTAACTACTATCAGGATCATCCATTCCAACATGGTTCTCTATAAAAACCATGACCACAGCACTGAAACGCCTAACCTATTCATCTCTTAGAGTTTATTTTTGTTTGTGGCATATGTATATGTATATGTTCGCGTGTGAATGTGTGTGCAAGTGTGTGTGTGTATGTGTGAGTGTGTGTATGAGTATATGTGTAAGAGTGTGTGTGAGTGTGTATAAGTACGTGTGTGTGTGAGTGGGTGTGTATGAGTGTATGTGAGTGTGTATGTGAGTGTGTATGTGCAAGTGTGTGTGAGTGTGAATATGTGTATGTGTGTATGTGTGTGTGTGAGTGTGTATGTGTGAGTGTGTATGTGTGTGTATGCTGTGTGTGAGTGTATGTATGTGAGTGTGTATGTATGTGTGTATGTGTGTGTGAGTTCAATCATTCTCCATCTTATTTTTTGAGACAGATTCTCTCATTGCACATGAAATTTGCTAATTTGATGGGCTAGCTCGTGTGCCCAGGGCTTCCCCTGTCTCTGCTTCCCCGGCACCAGGAATCAGATGCACACTGGTGTGCCTAACTTTTTAAATGGGTGTTGGGCACCCAAATTCATATGCTCATTCTCTTACCACAGTTCTTTATCAACTGAGTAATCTCTTCAACCTTTAGCACTTACATTTTAAAGATTTATTGGTTATTATTTACTTGTGTGTGCTTGTGCATGTGTGGATATGCACCACATTGTAGAGTTACCCACTGAGTGAGAAGAGAGCATTGGATGCCCTGGAACTGGAGTTACAGGCAGTTGTGAGATGCCAAGATGGGTGCTAAGAACCAATCCCAGGTCTTCTGCCACACCCACAAGTGCTCTCAACTGCTGGCTCATTTGTCTAGACCCTATCTCTCTCATTTTAAAGTCTTTTTTGCATTAACAGTTCTATTTCATAAAAGGTCTGGATGCCTTCCTTTTAAGCACCTTTATATTTTTATCCAAAAACTGAGCATAAATTTCTACTGAGGATATGAAGCCAGTGAGGCAGTAGGTCCCCTGACTCTACCTGCATACACCCCTCTTCAAGGCTGCCCCACCACACCTTCCTATCTCTCTCCTCCTTCACAGCCCTGTGACTGCTTAAGTTATTTAAATATGAGCTCAGGTTCAGGCTATTTCCTTTTCAGAGTGGCACCTTTTTGCTTCCACCAGATAAATCATCCCAAAAGGTCATCTTACCTCTGTGCATTCTCAGCCTTGTGTCCATCTCTCTTGAGAGAAACATTCCATGTAAACAGAACATGCTCGGTCTAATCTTTCATTATATTGTATATCCCAAATAAAAGTCATTTCCTCCCCTTCATGTCCAAACACTACCCATCCTGCATCTCTGCATGCGATGTTGTCTTTCCATCCCAGTGTCTGAACTTCAAGCTCTGGGCATATGGCTTCTGACTTCTCAGGATCCCATTTATTCTGTCCCGTCTTCTCTAATGTGTAACATGGCTCTGTGCATATAGTAATATTAGGCCACCCCTATAACTTCTGTTGGTTTTGCTTTACTACATACTGCAACATGGTTTTTATAATTACAGCAACATTATCAGGAACATACATTATCAAGGTTTTCTAAGAAGTGAAAAGAGGTATTAATTATGTTAGGAAGAGAATAAAAATTCCCTGTACAAGAACCGAAAAGGCTCTGGGCTCAACTCCACAACTTAGCACATACCTGATTTCAGCTGACACAGGACTTCCTGCTGTCACAGAGAAAAGGGATGGGTGCTGTGCCATCAATGCAGCGAGTGAGCCAAGTACTTCTCCTAGACAGTGGTTCACAGTCATCTGGGGATTCCAGACCACTTTGAGACTGAGGAGACTATGAAATTATTCTCTACAAAAAGGCTCACACACAAAACCACACAGACAGAGCCAGGAGTCAGAAGCACAGAAAGCCTCAAATCTTATAGGTTCTATGACTATGTTTTTGCTTTTCCAAGTGACACATAGCCAACAAGTCAAGTGACAGGAAGGAAGGGCACTCTTGCGCCTTCTGTAGACCTCCTTCCTACAACATTTTTTTTTGTAATCAGCTACTTAATAAGACAAAACAAATAAACAAACAGAGTTTACTAGCATATTGTAACCACTAAGTGTAAATCGGTTATGCACACCTTTCTTAAAAATACCAATATCTGTTCATTTCACTCTACAGTTACAAAGCAATAGGACCACCTCTCCCTCCCCAGGGGTGGCGAGTCCTGTCTGTCTTGCCTCTTTTCTTCCCGGAACCTCCTCTCCCACTGATGAGAGCCCTGTCTGTCTTGGCTTGTCCAGCTCCAGAACGAGGAACAGGAGCACTTTGAAGTCTGACCACATTTCTCCTTATAGCTGTGCAACTGCTTAGCTCATTGATAGGAAGCAGGTTGTTAGCATTTCTAATCCGCCTAGCTTCCAATGACAACTTTAAAAAGTCCCATTCTCCTTTGGAGTTTGAAGATCCAAACCCCTGCTGCGCTTTCTGGTTCTTGTTTATCTTCCCTGTCTTAGTACTATTCCATCCTTGCAAACACACGCAAAGCCTGGCCCCACTGCTCATATCCCGGTTGGTACCAAAGACCAAGCTAGTCTCCATGGCAACCACTTTTAGACCAACTCCTTCACATCACTTTGTCAACTGTCAAATGCACTAAAAACCCTATTAACAAATCATTGAACAGGAAGTTAAGTTAAAAGGCATATTTAAGGGGGGGATGCTGCCAACAAGCTCAAGGCCAGACCAGAACATGTTTACATAACAATTGTGGGCCAGTCAGCTATACTGTCTTTTGTAAAACTGACCAGCCTTAAATTAAGGAAAGAAGACCCTTCAAAGACTTAAAATGTCCAGCCCTCAAAGAAAAGCTAGGATTCAATGTTCTGAGTCTCCCTGTGCTTTGTGGAAGGTCTTTCTCTGTTAGTATTTAGGCATTCCTAACAAAAGCCTTTCTTCAACTTCTGGGTCGGGGGAGGAGTCAGTCAAATTAACAAAAAAGAAAGTAAGCAGTCCAATTAAACATGGGAAAAAAATCAGCAAAGAAGACATACAGATGGCAAGTGAACATCTAAAATGACTAGTTAGAAAAAAATCAAATGATACCACAATAAGCTACAACTTACACAGCAATTGGAGTGGCATAAATTAAAAACGGACAATGCTAAGTGTTGACAAGGATGTGGAGCAGCTGGAATACTCTCACTCGGTTGAGAACAAAACATAGCAGTCATTCTGGAAAACAGCTAAGCATCATCTTAGAAAGTTTAACACATTTACCACAGTCTGGAGTCCTTGGACCTCTTCAAGGATGCATTGGGTACAACGTTCTAACACTTTTTTTTAAATCACATTGCATTACAAATAGTCCTTCAAGTAACTTGTATTTTCCCAGGGAACAGGATGCCTATGGGTCCCTGCTCAGTCAGAATTTATTTTTTAAGGTTTATTTATTATTTTATGAGTACAATAATTTATTATTTATATTATTTATAATAATATTTTATTTTATTATTTATAATTTATTTATGATTTATAATAATATACATAATATAATTTATTATTATATGAGTACACTGTGGCTGTACTGATGGTTGTGAGCCATCAGGTGGTTGCCAGGAATTTGAATTCAGGACCTCTGCTCACTCTGATCAGCCCACTCACTTTGGCCTAAAGATTATTTACTATTATATCTAAGTACACTGTAGCCGTCTTCAGATGTACCAGAAGAGGGCGCAAGATCTCTTTACAGATGGTTGTGAGCCACCATGTGGTTGCTGGGATTTGAACTCAGGACCTTCGGAAGAGCAGTCAGTGCTCTTAACTGCTAAGTCATCTCTCTAGCCCTTCAGTCAGATTTTATTAACCACCCCCAGGTCCCAAAAAACCTGCCCCAGGAGCTCCCTCTCATCTGACGTCTCCTTAACTTTCCCCCACACACATATTTCTACACCTGCTCTCCCTTTATGTCTTCTTGTTGGCCTTGATCTAAATCATTCACAAAACTAAACCATCATCTAAAACCTCAACTTTGGACTAAATACTTGCTCTCCAAACCTATCATCATCATGAACTAAAACTGATGGTTATCAAATTCCAACTCAGACTTCTAAAATTGAGGTAATACAGAGTTTTACATTTTTAATTTCATTCCCTGCCTCAACTTAATTACCTATGATTATGTTATCATCATCCTCCCCCATTAAGAAACATGTAATTTCTCAATGATTTTTGACAAGTCTTAGATTAGAATTGGTCAGCCAAGATTACTTGATTTCAATTTTGGTTACAAAATGTTTACTTGGTGCCCTAATATATCTTCAATGCTCTGCAAGCTGCCAAGTTATAGGTGGCTGTTACAAGGGATGGGCCCAAAATAGAACATTAAAACTTACAAGTTCAACTGAAGAAGAAAGAAAGACCCTCCTTTGGTAAAGTGTTTACTAGGCAAACATGAGGACCTGGGTCCATATGCCTAAAACCAAACAAAAAGCCAGGTGCAGCGACATATGCCTATAATTCCAGACCTGGGGTGGAAGAGAAAGGTGAATCTCTGGAGCTTGCTGGCCACCTAGTCTTACCAAATCAACAAGCTCTAGGTTTAACAAGAGCCTGCCCAACACCAGCAGCAACACACACACACACACACACACACACACGTCCACATGCACGCGCAAATGCACACACACATACACACATGAATGCATGCACAGATGAATGAGCATGCATGTATACAAATCCTCTAAGGGGATATAATATTATTTCCATTCGCCATAATAATTCACAAGAATCCTTAGTTTAAAAGAAAAACAAATGAACAGAAAGATGAATCTTCTCTCTCTCTTTTCAGAGCAACATGTCTCTGTCTTTGCTTATCCAGCACCACTGCAGTGGAGGTATCAGCTGTGTGTTTTTCCTTTTCTTGCTTCCAGAGCAAAACCAAACAGAACTAACTCTCTCTCTCTCTCTCTCTCTCTCTCTCTCTCTCTCTCTCTCTCTCTCTCTCTCTCTCATTGAACCTCTATAGAGAAAAGCTCAATTACAAACCACAAAGGCTAATTCTACCTCAGAGCACACTCATGGGTATTCTAGAAACACATGCTTGGGAGAGCTAGAGACTTCCCAGAGGACACAAATGACAAGATTGAATGACCAGGCTGGGAACAAAAGACCATGCAGAAAACAGAGGCACACCCAGAGCTCATGTCTCCAGGTGGGGTGCTAAAGGACGACAAGTTTCTCCAGAGCACTCCAGGGATGTCCTAGACTCTCTGACACTTGGCTGAACAGCCCCTTCCCCAGGACATTTTCATACGGCTCCTAACATTATAAGTGACAAAAGGAATGTCTGAGTCAATCCAAAGCCAGTCCAGAGCTGTTTAACCAGAGTCAATTCAAAGAGCCAGTCCAGAGCTGTTTAACCAGAGTCAATCCAAAGCCAGTCCAGAGCTGTTTAACCAGAGTCAATCCAAAGCCAGTCCAGAGCTGTTTAACCAGAGTCAATCCAAAGAGCCAGTCCAGAGCTGTTTAACCATACGAATTCCATGCAGCATAAGAAACTTTACGGTCCATCTGTCAAACATTTCCTATTCATCAGAAATAAAACTCTTCATAATAACCATGCTCTTTAACTATGACAGATGATTCAGTGTTCAAAGAAACTTCACTGGGATAAAACATCTAAGACGCTATGCAATATGAAAACATGGCTGAGTTGGCAAGAGAGTCATAGAACCCTTGGTAGGCCGAGTGCGGCCAGAGAGCGCTCCTGTAGCAGTGAAGTAATTCTCCCTGAGGTCCATCCGCCACTGGATCTCAGACTATGGGTTATAGAGTGCTACCTGGGCCACTGGGACAGAGCCGTATGACCACAAAGGCAGTGTATTGTATGGAAGGCGGCCACATAAGATTCTCAGCAAGTGACCAAGAATTATGCAACACCCACAAGAGAGCTTGGGCGCTGAACCCATTTCTGCTTGGGATCTGAGTGAATATGAAAACAAACAAGAAACTCTCAAGTGAGACTCCTGAATACACCTGACTAAAGTCACCTGAGTGAAGAAAGCAATTCACCAGCCGGCTCTGCACCAAACACAGATGCTCAGGGCACAGCATCGCCCAGCCTAGAAGCTCACTGCAAAAGGAACAAATGTGGAATTTAACTCCTAGATATTAGGAGTTCTGGAATTGAGAGTTCAATGAACACTTGAAATCAAAACAAGAACCAGGCCAGCATTAACAGAAAAGTCAAATGGTGCAGTATGTTAAGTCAGACAACATCTGCAGGTTAGATAACTATTGTAGATATAGCTTTATATATATATATATTAAGAAATAGATATAGCTTAGAGGGTAGATATCTGCTCAGCTCTAGTGCTTTAAAGGCTTATCATAAATATAGTTTCTGTCTTTTTTCTGTGAACTGAATGATCTGGGGGGGGAGGGAAGCATAGAAACCCCCACTTAAGATTATTTTTTACCATAACACCTAAAAGAGTGTCATAAAATAAGATCTGGAAAGAACCACACAAAAACACAAATACTACTTGCCATAGGTACCCCCAAGGAACAGCAGCAGGGAGACTTAAGTCAAGAATTAGTAAACTAGAAATGCTCAGATTGTAGCACAAGGGGAAATGGAAGAAGCATGAGAGAGATTTAAAAACATTGAGAGGGCTGGACTACAGTTCAGCTGTACTGTGCTTCTCTAACATGTACCAGTCCAGGTTCAATCTCAAGACCACATGAACCCAGTGTGGTGGTGCATATCCATCATTCCAGTCCAGAGAGAGTAACAAGAGGATGGGAAACACAAGGTCTCCTTAGCTCCATAGGATGTTCAAGGCCAGCCAGGCTTAGGTAAGACCACATCTCATAACGATACGATAGTGAGAACAGGTGGGAAGCCTCAGCCATTGTCTAATTGCCCTTCAAGCAAAGAGAACAAAGAAGTCATATTCTGAGGGGAGAAAAAGTAGCTGAGAGTTTTTCCATAGCAGAGCACATAGAAATTCTCTTACCAGAGTCCCACCAAATCTCAACCAAGATGGATGTCTCTGCAGACAGACAGAAAGTGTGTTACCTCAAGAGGACAATTCGACCATCAACTATGGGAAGAACAAGGAAGCAAGTCTATTTTGCAATAAAAGAGCAAAAGAAAGGACAAGAGAGTATAATTTTGAAAAATGTTTTTGAAAAAATACGATGGTCAAACTCCAATTGCACACTGAAAACTTGAATAAACTGTATTTGAAAGACCCTTACCACAGGAATTTCAAAAAGAGGTGCTTTCAGACAAACTGCCCCAGAAAGAATGTCTAAAATGCAATTGAGAATGGTGGACGGAAAGAACGTGTGGAGAAATCTAAGTGAGCAGATTACACACAGTGTCGGCCGAGTGCCTACGTTTAAGTCTCACTCTTTGTACAGCCGAAAAAGAACAGCACAGCCTCTATGGAGCACCATCAAAATCCCGTGTCCTAAGATCTTCTGTCAGATCTCCAGCAAAAATACCGAATACCTCTGCCTTCCATAGTTTAAATAATAGATGGTAAAAAAAAAACCTTGAAGTTATCAATTAAGGGAACAAAAACTACAATTCAGTGTAGTTTGAGGAAGGAAGGAAATAAGGGGTGAAAATATGTAATCTACCGCAATGGAGGGAAGTAGAGGATGAGAGAGGGAAGGAACACAAAAGGGAGAAGAGTTTTAAGCTCTTTTTTAAAAAAAAATAAAGAAAAGAAAATGAAAATTTAAGAAAGAAAATTAAACAGAAACACCTGATTTACAAGCAAGTTCTACTACTAAACACTGAATATCAGACACACATGCAAAAAAAAATAATGAAAAAAAAATTCAATGGTTCACACACTGTTAAGCCAATATTAATACCAAAATCATGTCAAATAGGATGAGAAAAAACACTTAGAAAACTGAGACAAGAGGATTGCTACAAGTTCAAATCCACCTTGGGCTGCCCAGTGAATATCAGACCAATCAATGCTTATAGGGGGACACTATGTTTCAAAAGATGTATTTTCCTGTGTATGAGTATCTGACTACATGTATATATGTGCACCAAATGTGTGCCAGGTGTCCATGGAGGCCAGAGGAGGGTATTAGATCCCATGGAACTCGAGTTATAGACAATTGTAAGGCACCATGTGGCTGATGTGAATTGAATCCAGGAATCCAGGACCTCTGCATGAGCAGCAAGCAGTCTTTAACAATTAAACAGTCTCTCCATCACTTAGTGTTTTAATTTTAAAAAAATTGACCAGTATGAGAAAAGAAAATTATATACAAGTCTCACTCATGCATACAAGCCAGACTGAGTCGGTGAGAGACTAGAAAAGCCATCAGGGCCAAGGAAACTTTATGATAGGAATACACGACTGTTCCAACACTAGTGAATCTACCAATATCAAATCACCACATCAAAGACAAAACGAAACAATATGATCAAAGCAACACGTCAAATTGCCAAATTCAACATCTGTAATAGACACTCAACAGGCTCACACTAGAAGGCTCTCTCCTTAATTTGATAAAAGGTCGTGGTCTGCTGAAGTCTGCAGCAGACAGAACAATCAGTGATAAAAGTCGAGAGTGAAAACCCAGAAGAATACACAATACACTGGAGGTAGTGAGTTCAGCAAAACTTCATTCAACTTAAGGAAAAGATAGGACCTCATTTCCCCCAAGAAAGAATGCTTGAAAATGACATTTTAGGAAAGACACCATTTTTTTTTTTTACTGCAGCCAGGAAATGCTGGTCAATAATTCTCACAATAGATATATAAACCCTTTATGAAGAAATGATTTCAATGTTCTGAAATATGCTGAACTTAAAAAAATGCAGAGAGAATGTGCATTAAATAACAGGAGTCAACATTAAATTGTGTATATTTGCTTCAGCACTATACAGAGAGAGAGAGATTTTCAATTCAATCCAAATCAAAATTACGACTAAGTTTTCTTTAAGAAAGACTGCCAGAGAAGAACCCAAAGCAAGGACTTTCCTACCAAGACTTGCTGTATACACAGTTGCAGAACACAGTAGCGTTATGCGACCCAAGAATAGGGGGAAAACAGCCCATCAGGATGAAGGACCAGAAACAGACTCAAATATGCAAGAAACATGAGCATAATGAAGAGCGGAAGCCACATGGGCTGGAGGAGGGGGATCGTCAGTCACTAAATAGTGCTGAGATAACCCACGTCGACAGGGAAAGATAATCGAGCCCAGAGCTGACGCTGACCACTCAGGGACCCATAAATGCTTACAGTGATCAGGGTCTGGGTCTTGTAATTATTTTCTATTCTTTACAACACATTAAATAATCTGAAGTGTGACACTTAATATAGAAAAGTACAAGCAAATGAACTAGAGAAGAATTTGGTGTCTGCCTCTTCATGGTTCTCCTCTCCAAGTGTAAATTCTTTTCTAGACTTAAAATTCAGATCCTAGGGGGTGGGGTATAGATCAGTGACCGAGAGACTGAGTAGCACGTGCAAAGCCCCCAGCTCAGCTCCATCTGTCCAAATTCTGAATATACACACGGCAGACCATTCTGGTCTGGGAGTGTATTTTTCTTCTCTGTTTTCAAATACTTTCCTAGAACTCACATCAGATATACCAGATATACTTCCTTCTCACCTCCACAGCAAGGCACTTAACTAGTTAGAAATGTACAAATATAATATATATATATATATATATATATATATATATATATATATATATATATAATCTCAACACTACACACAAAATTCATTATTAAACGAAACGACACAACCAAATCCATATAAATCGCATGGGGCCTGCCTTACACTCATTTGTTTCTAATTTATTTTCTCTATTAGGAACATGTTGCTAAATTCACAAGAGAATAAAGCATTGCTTGTATGAATTAATTCCTATCCATCTGCAACAGGGGAGCTGAAGGTCAGCAGTGGTATCCAAAGAAAGGCAATTACGCACAGGGAGTAAAGGAGATGGCTCCAGGCTGCACCGCCAAGGAGTGACATATTCCAGCGGACTCAAACCACCCTCTTCGGATCTTGGCATCCTACAGTATAAAAAATAAGACAGGGGAACACTGAAAAGCAAAGCTTGCCACCTGCTGCCGGATAGCGAAATCTTACATGAGCAGACTGCATCCATCCACTCTTAAATGCAAGCCCCTTTGTAAACTGACTGTGCTGGATGTTCACACACTGTGTATATATCCAGGAGTTCTCAATACTTTTCTTTTCTTTTAAAAGAAAAGGTCAAACCTAACTTCTCTTTTTACCAGATAGATACTATTACTATTTCCAGTTTTATACATAATCCTCTAAAGCCAGAGTTGCTCAAAAAAGGAAGGAGGAGGAAGAATAGGAGGAGGGGGTGGGGAAGGTGGGAGGGGAGGAGGAGGGGGAAGAGGGAAAGAAGGGGGAAGAGGAGGGAGAGGAGGGGGAGGAGGGAGAGGAGGGGGAGGGGGAAGAGCGGGAGGAGGAAGGAAAGAAAATAAAAGGAATTAAAAAAAAAAACAACTTCCAAACTGTTACAAACATTGTGTGTATAGTGAATTGAGTAAACTGCAGTTGTGTTTATTACAGTACCCAGACTAGGGAGGAATGTCTTTGAAAACGTGCCAGCATTGTCCTACGCCCCCATAGCCTGTCATCATTCCAACATGATATGGAATACTAAATCCATTCTGGGATCCACACAGACGCTAACATCCAAACATTAAAGCACAACTGCATTAAGCAGGTTTATAAATAGTTTATTTTAAATGCATTCACATAATGAAACTCTCAGTAGCAGTCCAGCTGACCCAAATGGGGAAAAACATCTCTCAATAATTCCACCATTGTGCTAAGTATTAGCTTTACATAGTTAAACTTCCAACAATCTTAACTACACTAACACTCGCTAGTGTTTTCAAAGGCTCTTGGTGGATGCAGGATTCATTTCTATTTTCACTGATTCTAAGACAACCTGAGACGTAAATTAATTTTAGCACTAAAACACAAAACATCCAACTATCAAATATGTCTTCTAACTCTATACGTATGCGACTCCATGAAGTCGGGACATCAAAAACAATCCAGAAGAAGAAAGGAAGAAAATGCCATCTGAGAAAAAGATGCCCTGAGAGTGAGCTGCAAGACACCAAGGGCAGCTATTACACAAACCATACACATTCTATGTGCTCTTCAGGGCTCTGGACCAAGGACTAGGCCTGCAGCCCCTTGAAAGACTTATGGAAAGCAGGTTTATGGCATTTCTTTGATAACTCCTGGGGCCTCTGAGGCACATCACTCCAGGCTTGCCTACGTGCAAAATAGAGACAAAGCTATTTGAAGAATTTTGTTCATCTGGGATCTACTATACAGCAGACAGCAAAAATCCAACGCACTTCTGAGAGCATCAGAATCTTGGACTACTTTCTAGCGTGTATTACTTTCCTCAACACTAGAGGCAGTGTCTCCATACAAAAAAGAAGCCAGCTCATTGGCAGCCTCTTAGCTTTCTGGGGCTGCTTGCTCGTCTTGGGAAAGAGCAGTTACACATTCTCAAACTCTCTGAAAAGTTCTACAGGGGCTATAAATCCATGAACTACATACGGCTGCAGTGTTTCCGATGTGGCAAGAAGCTCTTCAGTCCTCTCACCTGACTGTCCATACAGAAAGACATCTAGAAGCAATTAGTTTGTAAAGCTAAGGTTTAGTTACGCTTCACACACTACATCTGTAATTCGAAACAGGACCTGGTATCCATAGGGAAGGATTCAATGTATCACTCGTTTATTGATTCCAGGCCCATCAACACCAGAGCCAGACTTTGACCAAGGATGGCAAATATGTGACTTTATTAGAAGGCACACACAGCTTCGAATGTATTTTGTCCTTTAAAAAGATAGCTATAGGGGATAGAGAGATGGCTCAGAAGTTATGAGCACTTTCTATTCTTGTAGAGGGCCCAGATTCAGTTCTGAGCACAAATATGGCCCCTTGCATCTGTCCACAGTTCCAGTTCCAGGGAATCCAACAACCTTTTCCAGCCTCAACAGGCATCCAGCATGCATGCAATGGACATGTGCATACTCAAGCAAAACACTCATGTACATAAAATAAAAATGAATCTTTAAAATTAAAAAATATAGCATATTTACTTATTTAAATTACTCTAGAAATAATATGAAGAAAAGAAAAAATAATTCCAGCTATCCCTTATTTACGGAAATGAAAGAATATTTATACTAGCTGTTAGCATAGTACCTGGTACATATGAAATAATGATATATGTGAGATTGAAAATACCCAATATTATTTTGTGTTTTGCTGTTTGTTTGTTTTTGTCAAAGACTTCCTAACAGAGCTTTGCTGTGAGACTTTTCCTTGAGAAGCATGAACAAATGTCTTTCTACCCCAAACAAGGTACTAACAAAACACCAAAGATACAATTTCCTCCTAATGAACCAGTGAGTTTATTATAGGAGTGTGGATGGCTCAAGGCAACCACATCACTGGAAAGTCTGCACCAGTGTGAGGACAACTTATACCTGCAGACGATTTGGCTACCCTCTCCCTAGCAACTATCACTGCTTATATAACCTTGCAGAGGGGCCTTATGACTCTCCTAAACTGCAGGAACTTCCTGCAACTTGCAAACTGTGCTTACTCTCTGAATCTTGTTAAGTTTCATTTTCTCCCTGAGTCTTAACAAGGCTTCTTCCAGGATGAAAGATTTCAATTCAGAGGATATAGCTGAAAGCTTGATCATCTCTCTTTTTTTTTATGAATATCCTAAATTAATTTGAACATGAATACATGTGGGCTTTGTTTTTTTATTTTAAGGAACAGCAGTTTTTTACTATGTTTGGACAGTGTTTCTAATTCTGAAGCAATACTATGATTTCTATCATGTAGACATCACCTGGGCTGAGTCACCCACAGAGTAAATCCTAAGAACCTTCCTGGGCAACTTCAGACCTTAACAGATAATTAAACAGATGCACACCACACCTGAAACAAAAACCACATTACTTAGGAATAAATGTCACAAAATAAATATGCAATCTCTGTTTCATACTTTTGTTAGCTTATATTTAATTATTTTAAGTATTAACTAATAAGAATAGAAACACACAATAGGTGGGTTATTATAGAAGTATAAGACAGGGGTGTGGGGCTCATTCCCAGTTCTTAGAAAAGACATCATGAAAGATGTAAAGCAGGGCTCTGTCAGCTAAAGGAGGAGGAGTTCAGGTGAGCGGACTGCTTCTGGCTTAACATGAGAACTCTCAGAGGTTTATATAGGAAGGGACAGAGATAACATGAATTCTTTAAAGTCAAAAACTATGCAGATCAAGAAAGGTCAAAAATCAAATCCCAATGAACATCTGAAAAGGCAGGAATAAAACACTTGTTCTTCCTATATAGCATGAGAACCTGCTTCCCAGAATGGTTTGAGGGTGGATAGAAGGTCAACAGAGAAGGGAGTTAAATCTGGTTTTGACTCTGATTGGTAAGTTTGAGTCCAGGGCCAGAATAGAGCCAAGAAAAGGAAGCATTCAGACAAGCCTCTACTTTCTCATCCATCCAATGATCTACAGACAGGTGACCATTACACTGTACATAAATTTTTAGCCCTGACATGTAAACAGATAACCACAGTTCTTAACTTGGACCCAGAAGAAATTTCCTTTATCACTAGACTGAAATTTTTCTCTCAAGAAGTTAACTGTGAGTGGCAGGTTGGTTATGAGGAAGGCCCACCAGTCAGTCATCTATCCCTGGAATGTGCCCAGCACCCATCCAGGTCTTCCATCCTCAGTGACGAGGTAACACACAAGTGACCCTCGCATTTCCTTAATGGCTGATGTGGACCTTTTTCTGCTTCTCTAAGCCCCACACTAAGACTCTTCTGTCCAATTGTCAAGGACATCCAAAATAGGGGTCTCCCCACCCAATCTCATTTGCTACTGTTTTTGCAGTTCCCCTTCCAGCAGTGTTATGGAAAGTACCTACATGTCTTAGATACTGCTGTTTACTTAAAGCCCAGCCTCTTCCTTGCATCTCCTAATCCTGCAGATTCTGATCAGTTTCCTTTACTCTGATCCTCCAGTCCCTACCTTTCTTCATTCTCTATTAGAATCTGTCAGGTGCCTCCTTAACTCAGCAGTTAATTAGTACTGTCTTGTAGTCACTGCGATGGTTCAGATATATCACTTTGTTTCCCTTCAACTGATGTGCCTAGACCAGCACCTGACATATACATGACACTCAACAAATGTTTCTTGATGGAATATATGAATCAACTATTAAACATTGAAAATCTGGCATACAACTTTAATCCTAGCACTTGGGAGACAGTCAGGTGGATCTCTGAGTCCAAGGCCAGCCTGGTGAACAGATCATCTAGTTCCAGGGCAGCCAGGGTCATATAGGAAAACCCTGTCTCGAAATGCAAAAATAAAAATAATTAAGTAAATAAAGACTGAACATCTGTATTGTGGAGATGAGTAACATGAACCATATTTACAGGTTCCACAGTAGATAGGCAACTGTGTATATGGCTAGTGAGATTGTTCCACAAAAGGCTGTTGCGCATGCCTGGCAACCTCACATCAGTCCCTGGAACCCACTAACCAGGTGCAATGGCTCCCAACTATAAACTTTGCACTCCTACAGTGGGACGGGAGCCTCGGACAGGAGAATGTCCCCACGTACACTGAGCAGCAGAAGCAAGAGATACCATGCTTCAACAAGGTGGAAGGAGAGAACTAACTCTCAACAGTAGTCCTCTGACCTCCACATGTGCACATACATGCCTGTACACACACACACACACACACACACACACACACACACACACACAAACAATAATAATAATAATAATAATAATTTTAAATCTGAAAAACAAAGATTCATTTCTACGTAAATCAATAAGTATCTAATAAAATAGAAGAATTCTGGGCTGGAGAGATGGCTCAGCAGTCAAGAGTACTGATTGTTCTTCCAGAGGTACTAAGTTCAATTACCAGCAACCACATGGTGGCTCACAACCATCTGCAATCAGATTCTATGCCCTCTTCTGGCGTGTCTGAAGACAGCAACAGTGTACTCATGTAAATAAAATAAATAAATCTAAAAAAGAAAAAAAAAGATAGAAGAATTCTGAAATGAATTACCTAGTCATCGAGTAATAAACTGCATTTATGTCTTCATGGGAAAGTAGGGATTTTTAAAAATCCAGTGTATGATGTTTCTTTATCAACAGTGGGTTCTGAGGTTAGGAGGGGTTAAAATAAAACAAAATTAAATGCTTTTTCCAAATTTGATCTAAATTTGAAGACAAGAACTTCAATATCATTCTTATTAAAGTCTCTCCCTTAAAGAATTCTTGAAATGTGTGACTAAATGTTCTTTAATATGAAAAGAGAATATATAAATGAAAAAGAACAAAGAACACTGTAAAAATATTAGCGTATAAATCAAATTGTTTTAGACTCTAAAATATGAAATGCTCAACCTCACTAAAAATAAAATCTAAAAACACAAATTAAAATTATTCTGTAGGATAATAACATCTCACAAAAAATATAGGAATCCATTAAAACTTTACAAACTACCATTCATTTGATTTATTGAAGCTTGATTTTTCAGTGACCAGAGTGGTTCTGTTTAAAACACAGATCTGAAATAACCTGATATACATATGCTAGTATCACATCAGCATAAAATCACCACCTCAGATCAATATAGAGCAACACAGTGGCAAAGAAATAAAACCAAGACTGCAAAGGATTTCACAGAAAATACTCATAATATGACTGCTAAATTTCCTAATTGTTTAGGGTCACAGGTCACCTTTCAAAACAGTAAGGCAGTTAAGTTGTGAAATGTCCACCTAATTACATGGAAATGGGTTCCTTAGAAAAGGGCTTTTCTCCTTTAAAATAGCTTAGTTAAGCCAGGAGATAATAGGGGCCAAAGAAATCCAAGAGGAGGCAGAGAGGAAGAGAAAAGAGCTTCCCAAGTCAGGGCAGAGAGGAGACTGCACCCCAGAGCACTCCCTGATAACTTTTCTTAGTGCCTTAACCACACAATGACCATGTCATCTTCCTGTGAGAGTTAAGAACATCCTTCCTAGAAATATAATTAGCATGGATTAGCCACTGTGTAAAGAGCCTCTGAACAAATTCAGAAAAGATGCCTCAATTTAGCTGCTGTCCATCAAACTGCCAACTGCCAGTGCCTGGCAAAATACCAGGACAAGAAAAGACAGAACTCTGAGTGTGCAAAAATCCATGCCTGTGTCAAAAAGAAAGAAAAAAGCCCCCAAATGGGTTTGGTTTCATTTGTTCTGTTTGCTAATAAATCCTCCTTCTGTGACAGGTAGTCTGGCTAACTTTTAAAGATTTGAAAATGGCTTTCTACAATGGCAACTGACTCCACCAAACAGACCATGTTTTCAGTGAATGTTGAACTGTTTTGAAAATAAACAATTTTTGGTCCAACAATTTGAGATTCACAAAATTACTAAAAAAATGTTCACTGTTTCACTCTTTTCTTTGCTGGGGCGGGGGTGGGTGGCTTGTGGCTTCAAAAGACTGGCTTGAATTTGTTTGGTTCTGCAACAGGACCTTGCTGTGTAGCTCAAACTGGCTTCATACTGGCAATTCTCCTGCCTCTGCTTCCTACGTGTTAGGATTACAAATGAGTGCTTCCATGCCTCAGTCTTTCTTCCCCTCCCGTTATTTTGGTTAAAGGAGTCTCAGGGTGATATATAAAAAGAGTGTGGAATAAACAGTCAGGAGACCTGGTTCAAGTCCCAACTCTGTCACTCCCCAACTGAGTCACTTTGGGCAGGGTACTCAGTATCCTCCTTCACACCACCTCCACACCACAGTTATAAAGCAATATGGTTTGCATGGTAGAGAGTTCTGGAAAACAGAGGTGGGGGGGAACTGTGCCTGGTTCTCCTATTTTCCATTAAATTCAAATAACAACTTTCAAAGAGATAAGCCCCTGGGGTTGATTCCGCCCATACATACTAACATTAACCATATCGTTCTTCAGTATTTTGGTGAGGCTAATTCCATTAAGTGATGTAAGTCTGGAATCACATGAACTCTAGTGAAAACTAATTCAAGTATGCCTGACTATCCCTGTTGGCTTTCCAGAGCTTGAGCCAAATGTGTCAAGGTTCAAATCAATACGTAATTTAATATTTGCAAGCACGAGGAAGTTTCAAGCTCTTAAAATGAGTTTACAGTGTCAGTGACCATAATTCTCCCAAGAAGGGCTGCCCAGTGGTGCTGTCATAGTCTGCAGAAAGAGTCTTATGCACATCAGAACCATGCTAGGAAATACAAGGAGCATAAAAACCCAATGCAGTGTGTCAAAACCCACAAAATTAACTATGGTCTGGTCAATGACAACCCCTCAGGACAGCGAGAGACATGGATAAAATGGGTCCTTAGACACATAGCAATATTAAAGAAGAACACAGTTCCAGGCAACCCAGGAATTCCACTTTAGCAACCCTGGAATTGTAAGGAATGGCTTGAGTCAACTTCTGCCCATTGTCATGGATTCCTTGAACCAGTCAGTCCACTGGCTTCACTCCGGGTAAAGTGAGGCAGCCTAGAAGGATGCCAACATGTGAATTCTGCTGAGTCATTAATATCACTCACCAAGCAATCACTGAGCAAGCACAAGAAATTGCATTCAAATCCAAATGAATTCTATGAAGGGGTGAAGCACTCAAGATGCTGTGAGGGCCTCTTGAAGTGAGCAATTGCGGTACCAGGAAATATTCTCCTTTTAAAAAAAACCAATAATCCCTATGGGGGGTGAGTAGAAGTGTGTGTTGAATATCCCCAGGGAAAAGTTTGGTCATCAACAACTGGTCAAGAGAATAGAATCTCCAGCCTGGCAAGAGACTTAACACTCCAGTTGAGCAAAGTCAATCTCCTGGCTAAAGACCACGCCTAAGAAGGCAAGTTCACCTCAAGTCACAATTAAAGAGAGAAATAGGTTAATTATTCTTTTAATGAAATGCTCTACTTTCCTCCTCAGAATTCCTGCCCCAGCAGAGTTTCTACAAGCCTCCATAAGGTTCTGATTGATTGACCCACTGATTCCAAAAGGTATAACTTTTTTTCCTGTTTTCTCAACTTTATCTTTGGAGTGTATCAGGAACCCAGATATGCCTTTCTTTATACTTTGGGCTGCTCCACCTCCCACCATTTGGCTGCCTGCTATCACGCAGCAGGTCTCCATGCTGGTGGCTCAAACATCATGGCTTCCCCCGCCTCTTCTCCATCATCTTCCTCCAGGCAGCTGCTGAAGTTTACAGCCTGCCTACTCTAGGGTGTCTTTAATTCAAACAAAATTGGCCTTGAGCTTACATTTAAGTTCACTCTTAAATTATTTTATTAATGATACTGTTAACCCCAAGAGGAGATCCTGATTATCCCTGTATCATCTGACCACCAAGAAAGTATTCCCCCCAAATTTCCATCATAGTACCCATAAGTGTAAAATAAAGCATCCTATCCACTATCTAATTCTACCTGGGTTTTCTGGCTGTTCTTGCAAGCACACATACACACATAAACATCTTCTCCAAAAAAGAGTAGGCCCAAATAACAAGAGGCATTTTTTTTCCTAGATTAGTGAATCTAAGGTTTCTCTTTTCCATAAAGCTTACCTAGACATTCCTTCCACTTAGAAGTTCTTAGCTCTAAGACCAGGAGACCTTGTGTCTCAGCCAGATCAACTCTAACACTTTTCAGGGAATGATAACTAGGTAAAACACACATTCCACCATACGTGTTAGTGAGCTTCGTTTTTAATTCCAACTTGCTGCATATTTTACAGGATTTGAGGTCCGCCCCATACCCATCTCACAGGATACCCACCCTTCTTTAGAATCTTTAGGCAATTCTGAGGCTGAGAACGGCTATGAAATTTTAGTCTTAAATGTTAGTCTATGAATTTTCAAACTGTTATAGCAGGAGAAACAAGGGAGAAGGGGTTAGTATAAGTTCAAGGACACTTCGAATTCATGGCAGTAGCTATGGTTAGCAAAGCATATTCAAAGAGAAAGGAGAATTTAACTCCAATTTGACCAATACCAACAAGCTCTACAGATTTGATCAATACCGACGTCAAGTTCAACACCATTGTGATGTTGTTGCCAATCATGCAGTCACAGCGTAAAGATGATCGGTGTGTGTCAGTCATACTGGCACCAGGGGATTTATGAATTTTATAAATGTAGTTAGTTTTCAATCCCATTCCCACTGTCAGTTTGTAGCAAGTCCGCTGACAACCAAGCAGTTTCATCCTCAGATATAGGAGAGCCACATGAGAATCACTTTATGGCTCTGTGGTCATCATCTTCTTGTTACAGAGTGAGAATTCTGAGCCCTCTCCCCATCTTGTTCACCTGTGTCCACCCTTGTCTGACTCCCCCCAAAAACACTGCAAAGTCCTCAGACACACTGTGGAGGCTAGTGGTTTTCAACCTTCATAACGCTGTAACCCTTTAATACTGTTTCTCATGTTGTGGTGACCCCCCCCAAGCATAAAATTATTTTTATTGCTCCTTCACAACTGTAATTTTGCTACTGTTATGAATCCTAATGTAAATATCTAATATGTAAGATATCTGATATGAGACTTCTGTGGAAAGATCATTCGATCCCCCATGGGGTTGAGACCCACAGATCTCTGAGAACCACTGGGCTAGAGGATACAGTTGCTTGGGTTTGGGAAAAGGTGTGTATCTATAAGAAATCTCCCATGTTCTCAACCCTAATTCCAGGATCCTGTCTGCATGGTTATAGTCAAGACTCCTCAGTTCAGTCCTGGCCATCTCTAGCCCCCTGGTCTTCTGGACTCCCATTCCTTGGCAAGTGTCTGGGTATGCTTACACAAAGACTTCAAAGGACAATGTGAAGGAATTACATCCTTAAAACTTCAACCCTAAATGAAATATTTAAATCAGATTTTTACTGAAGACATAAAGGTTGACTTAGCTTCTAGCTGGAAGGTTCTAGGGTGGTTATTCACTAACCTTGTGATTAGAGCTCATTTGTGGCAGGAAGGAAGAATGCCAGAACAAGCCTCGCTCTGTGGTAAAATACTGTGGTGAGAAGAAAAATACCATCCTCCCCATCCCAAGAGTCTCCCTTATTCTACTCTCCAGAACCTGTGTTGGTGTTGCAAAGCAAAGGGGAATCAAAATTGTGGATACGATTAACATTGCCACTCAGCTGGCCTTGAGATACAATATTCAGACAGGCACAACATAATAATAAGTGCCCTTAGAAGAGGAGCAATCCCAATGCATCGTGGCCTTAAACTGTGGGTTTAAGGACAATCTGGGCTATTTAGCAAGACAGGGGGGAAGAAAGGAAAGGAGAGAGTGAGAAAAGAAGAGAAAAGAGGAAAAGATAGAGAGGGTAGGAGGAGAGGTAGAGGGGAAGAGGCAGAGAAAAAGAAGAGGAGGGGGAGGAAGAGACTACTTCGACAACAGGAGAGTTGCCAGCACAAGAAAGATTCAGCTGGACACTGCTGGCTTTGAAAATGAATGAAGGAGCCACAAGACAAACTAAGCAGCAGCATCTAGAATTTGAAGATCAAATGGATATCTGTTCTTCTACAAAACCAGAAGGAATGTGGTGCCAATGGCATCTTCTTGTAGCTCCCTGGGACTCATCTGGGCTTCCAACCTCAGAATGATGAGATAAATGTGTGAAAGGACTAAACATACGACAGCTGTTACAGCAATGGCAGAGAACTAACACGAATGCAATTCTTAAAGCCTCCGCAGTTTAGAGGCTACATTCGCAGAGTACCTAAAATTGAGTCTGGAGGGCACGTGTGAAAATAGGTGAACACCTTCAGACAAATTCCTTAACACCCCAGCACCTGAGCTGCTGCATCGTGTAAGGTGGAAATAATTAGTACTACAATTGGAAGGAAGTTGGTCTGGGCTGACCCTAAGAACCTGGCGCAATGGAGGCTTTTGGAGTCCTGAAGAACCTGCTTTGGGAGTGGACTGATGTTTCTCTTAAGAGACTGGATTCATTTTATGAAGACTATATTTGGTCTCAAGAAACTAGATTCATTTCTGAAAAGGGTCTATTAAAAACAAACCCTGACTCACTCACCTGCTTCTTCTCTATATATCATTTTCCTCTCCGCCTCTCTCTCCTTTTCTTCTCTTCCCTGAATACCTACATGGCTACCCAGTCTTGGGCTATCATCCTCCAGAGCTATAAACAAACCAATTTTCTTTATGAATGACTCATCTTTAGGTGTTTTGCTATAGCAGCGTAAAACAGAGTAAGACAAACAGTATCTATCCCACATTCTTTTGAAAAGATTAAGTACTATCAGCCCCCAAAGCAACGAGAACAATGCTTGGCACAGAACAGACGCCCAGTAAACACCAGCTCTGACCACCCATCACACAGCATCATCCACTGTGCTGATATGGAGCAACTAAACTGGGGAACAGACTGGACCCAAACTAGCACTTGCCCTTTTTAGCCGAAAACTTTTGAGTTTCTATCCCAAGTCTTTGAACAAAATCGACTAGAATGTATGCCAAGGAAATTGTTAGTTCTTTATCAAACTACTTGAGACCATTCTTTTCTCATGGGGCCTAGCAGTGTGCAGAGGTCTCAAAGAACATGGGGCCATCTCCCCCATCTCTACTTTATGACTTCCTTCAAAGTCTACCTCAAAAGTTCTTTTATTCCAGTTCCTCAGGGGACTGGAAAGATGGCTCAGTGGGTGGGAGTGCTTATGGCATAAGCATGCAGACCCGAGTTCGATCCCAGGGAGTGGGGTAGACCGGGCATGACCACACGTGCACCTGTAATCGCCAGAGCTGAAGGAGGGCAGAGACAGGAGGATCTCTGACTGGGGCATGGTAGCTGCCAGCCTGGCTCTAGGCTTTAGACAGCCTGACTCAGTGTAAGGCAGACAGTGGTAGAACAAGACACCCAGCATCCCTCTCTGGCCTCCACAGGCAAGCACACTGGTGTAGACACACAGTGATAAATACCACACTCACATACACAATACACCACAAGAGAGAAAAAAAAATTTACCTCAGCATTTCCCCCACGGACCTGTTTTTCTCAAACAAAATACCTTTCAACAACAACTAACAACATAATCAAACTTTAGGTTAGTTTCATGGAGTCTGAGGTCCTCCCTCCCCCAAGTCCTACATTTCTATATCCCTATAGAAATTAAAAGGCCACCTTCTGCAGTCCTCATGTGTTTACACCTAAATAACAGTCCTTATAAAAGCCTAACATTGGCCAAAAGACATTAACATTTCAGCTATTCAAAATAGAAAGGGTGCTAGGCTGCCTTTCCTGACCTCAGTGGAAGAAGACTTGCCTAGCCTCACTGAGACTTGATGCTCCAGGGTTGGGGGATACGCAGGGAGGGCCCCCACCCACTTAGAGGAGAAGGGGAAGAGATGGGGGAAGGATTGTGGGAGGGGGTGACTGGACGTGGGGCAGTGAGCAGGATGTAAAGAGAATAAGAAAAAATAATAATAAAATATTAATAATAATAAATAAAGGAAACAGGTGACAGCAGTTAATACCATATAATATACTGGAAGTAAACTAAAAAAGGTAGATCTTAAATATTCTTATCATGACAGAAAATGGGATCTTGTGAAATGGATATGTAAATTCATCTGTTTGTAGTAACCATTTTATAATGTGAGCACGTCAAAGCATTGCAGTGAACACTGTACATATGCAATTTTTGTCAATCCGTTCTTCAATATAACCAAATATTTCTAAAAAGAGCAAAAAACTGGAAATGCCCAAAACATCCACCAAAACTATGATAAATAAAAACGCGGTATACGGACATAGTGTGCAATCATTGACAATATAAATGAACCAACTACAGCCACACAAGTATTCAGATAGATCCCAGGCGCAACACTGAGAGGAAAACACAGTGTAACTTGCAGACGATTTAAAGATAGGCACACAGACATAGACTGCTCCAAGTGAGAGATGTCCCTTTGGGAAAGAGAAAGAGGAAGGCCTGGAACAGTGGGCGGTGCTGAAATGTCCTGTTCTTTAACATGGGGTGGCACATCAGGATGTTGTCACTTTTGCCTTGGCTTATCAGTTCCATTCACGTAACTTTAAGCTTGAAAGGTGGAAAGACATATATGGTGATATAGCCAATCTCTGGTTCAAAGTTTTAGTTCTTATTCCAAAGGTGCCTTGAAGTGAGCGCCAGGTCCTCTCCTTCCGCATCTCAAGCAGACAGGAAAGTCTGCACCTGCCTCCCAGAGCAGGCAGGTGAGGTACAGTAAGGAAATGCCAACTCAGCATCAAAGTGCCTGGGGCTTTACAACACAAGCGTGTAATCCCAGTGGAATGCGACTGACACCGGAAGTGTCCTCCGTGGGACACTGCAGGCCCTGGGCATCAACTCTATCTAAACCTTTCCTTCCTCCAGGCAAAAAGGCAAAAAAAAAAAATAAAAAAAGTTTAAGGCTTTTATCGCTTTTGCGTATACGCATGCTGAGACCAGAGGTCAGCGCCATTGTCTTTCTCTATCACATCCGCATTATCCTTTTAAAAGGATTTATTTTGTCTCTTATAATGTATGTGTTTTGCCTGCATGCATAGCTGGGGGCCACACGAGTGCAGTTCTCACAAAGGCCAAAAGAGGGCGTAGGAACTCCTGGAAATGGAGTTAACAGTTGTGAGCAGTCATATAGATTAGTACTGGGTACTAAACCTGGTTCCTCTCCAAGCGTACTGAGTACTCTTAACTGCTGAGCCATCTCTCCAGTCTCTCTACTATTTGTTTGTTTGTTTGTTGACATGGTGTTTCTCACTGAACCTGGACTGGTAACCTGGCTAGCCAACAAACCCAAGGGATCCACGTGTCTCCACCTCTCAGCATTGGGATTATAGCTGTGTACTGCCACGTTTAGCTTTCCAGAAAATGTTTTCTAATGTTACGAAAATCTCTGTTGAAGCCCTCTGTGTGCCTCTGTGTGCAGGGAAGAGAATCTGCAAGAAAAAGTAACAGGAATGTTGTAAACACAGGGAAGCTCAAAATAGAAGTGCAGGGGAGGTCTCACCTCTGTGAGGGGGCACATCAGGGGCCACTGTAAGTCTCAGAGGTCATTTTGTGATAGTAGCAATTCCTGTGCTGAAAACCATTTGGCTGTTTTAATAAGTTCTATCAAGACACACTAATAGCAACTATTCACGCTGCAAAACAAGAGAAATCTCCCTCTAAGGCTTCAGCTCTTGATACAGTTTTACAATGAGCTTTCTGTTATGGGGGATAAAAAAAAAATAATAGGAAGGTGAGGAAAAGTTCAAATAAAGAGAAAACCCCTGGGCTGCCACTGTCATTGTTGAAGTCAGAGAACTCTAAGGTACCCACCGCCATTGGTGGCAACGCTCAGGTCTGTTTTGAAGATTCCCACAGGCAGGAATTGTTCCCAGGAAGGCAGGAACCTGACAGAGCTGAAGCTCCCCATCCCCCTCCTCCTCCATGGTGTGGCGGGGACTTCACTCAGCATTTCTCTCATCCAAACCAAGAGATAAATGTCAAGTACTCATTTCTCAAGAACTTTAAAAGTAGAAGGCGTCCCCTCTGCATGGACTTTGAAAAGACCTCCTCTATATTTAGAAACTATCTGGTGTGCTATAAACTCACTCGGTAAATATAGGACACATTTCAAGTCCTGTTTTTTAAAAGAACACATTCAAATTCACTTCTTTTGCCTTCTTCACAACCATGAGAGGAAGGTGACAGGAGAGAGAATTATCAGTGTTTTTAATGAGAAAAACTAGTTTTTCTAGACCAGCTAAGCACCCTCCTTTGTTACTGCAGGATACCAAGAGACTAAGAAAACGACCAAGCATTACCCCAGAAAATGAAAAGACTGGGCTGCCTGTGAGTTCTCCAGATAGATTCGACATCCACATCCTGAGTGAAACCAGACTTCCTGCTCAGGCTCAGAGAGGGGGACTGGGCACATTGTCTCCTCCATAAGGGCTTCCTCCTCACACAGCAGAGATAACAGCTCGGCACTTGGCAGAGTGGTGGTCATTGTACCAAGTCCCCAAACAGCTAACGGACCTAGCGAATAAACAATGTCCCTTTGAGCTCTGAGTCAGGCTCCCATGGTCAGCGACTGTATCGCCCATCATGAGTAACAGGATAAAAGGGGGGTGGCATTCTACAAGAGCCCAGCAAGCCTTCTTAGAGGCACTGAGAGTTGTAAATGAACTTCTTTGGAAAACATCAAGTGCATTTATGAATGATGAGAGACAGGACAAAGCTGACAAAGGCTGAACCACTTTGACTGATGCTCCTCTGTGAATTATTAATACACAGCTCGTGTGCATTGCCACCTGTTCACATAAGGATCAAAGACAGAGCCCGGCAGAGACCTACAGTGGCTGTTCTGGGGCCACCCTGACAGTTTACATCTGAATAACATCTAAGGGACGCAAGTGTGACAGTGATCTCAGTTATACTGCAGAATTATGAAGTAGATAAAAATGTAAAGAAAGTGCCACTGCTGTCCCCTCTGGTTCTAACGTAGTGCAGATGCCCAGGCACATGTAGTTTCCAGACAGCCAGGAAAACTGACATTCTCCTACTTGAAACTGTCTTGGGTTTTGCTTTTTTAATTGATCTATTGCAAAAACAATTTCCATAATATAAAGAGACTTTCGCAAGAAACCTTCATGTAACACATCAAGAGGCATCAAACATTATCATCTCATCTTGAGCTGTCATACCTCCATCCACTGGACTTTGTGGTTCAGATTTCAGACACCATATACCTTCACAGATGACACTTTGCTGTGATCTCCCTCCAATGCCAATCAAAGGCCCTAGAATACAGAGCTATCCTCTCAGATGTCTCATCAGCATGAACATGTCCCCGATTACCCTATAGCCCATCTTTGATTAGTTATTTGCAGTGCATTTGAATCGTGACAGAAGTGTAATCTGGTTACTGCAAATGGCTAATAAGTTTCTTAATATTTTTTGTAAACTATAATTTCTCTTCCTTTTGCCTTTGTTGTGTTTTTTTATGTTTGTTTCTCTAATTGACACGCACTGTTTTATTGAAATGTCACTCAATAATCTGGTTTTCACCCAGCCTTGAATGTCTGTATTATCACTGACCTTCACTCGTATCAAATCACATCTTTAGTGTGGCCTCTTTTGTTGTTGTTGTTGTTGCTGCTGCTGCTGCTGCTGTGTTAAAATTCTCTAACCAAAGCAACTCAAGGGAGGAGTTTGGTAAGTTCATCATGGCAGGCAAGTGAGAAGGCCCAGAGCTCGAAGCAGCTGTTCACAACACATCTACCCTCAGGACCAGAGAGTAGTAAGCGCATGCTACTTCTCAGGTCCCATTCTCCACTTATACAGATCAGAATCCCAGCCAGAGATCGGTACCACCCACAGAGGATGGGTCTTCCCACCTCTATTGGGCATTCAAGATAATCCACACAGACATGCCCCAGGCCTGTTTCCCAAATAATTCTTCACCCCACCCAGCTGACAGTTAGCTTCAACCATAGCACTTTTAAATATATGCCCAAGTCCCTCCCCTTCCTCCCTTTCATCAGTCCTCCCTAATTTCAGCAGTGCTCCCTTCTTTCAGCAGTGCTCCCTTCTACTGCTTCTGAATGTGAACTTAATTACCCACTTGTAAGCAGTGAGTTTGTCAAACACTACTGACTGCAAAGGTACCCTGGCTTTCCCTCTGCTCTCCGGGTCTGGGGTCACTCAGAAGTCAGCAGCAGCCTTGTTGGAGGGCACTGGGTAGCTCTATGGAGGTCCTGTGTTGGAGCGGAGACTTCCTATCAGCAACCCTGGCATCGAGTTCTCCTGGCAGTAGACACCTCAGTATCAGCCAAGCCTTCAGGCGATGGACACCCCTACTCACTGCTTCTCTGCCACATCAAGAGAGAACTAGCCAGAGCTCACAGCTTTAGGCCTACAGAATTCCTGACACACACACACTGTCCATCACGATATGGCTGTTGATTCAGGCTCCTGAGTTACAAAAGATAACTGACGCACCAGGTTCTTGAACCATCACCTTTCCGGAAACACCCTTCTCAGTTCTGCATGCCCAAGTTCACTGCCTTCTCAAGTTCACAGACTGCCTTCTCCAGAGAGCACTCCAGGATTCTACCTTCTCAACACGCCAACATCTGGAAACAACTGCTTCTTCCTTCAAGTCTCTAAGGAGCTTGGTGGGTATCCGATTCAATGTCAAAGTCCCTAAAACTAACTCAGCCAAAGGTAAAACAAAGCTGTACAACAGCCACCTGCCTAATCTAATCTAATAATGCACCTGCTCCCACACACATCCCCCAATCCATGTCATTTAAACAAAACAGTTTTATCGAACTAAGCTGTTCTTCAATCTCTCGGGCACACTCTAGCCTCAAAGCCTCTGACCAACCCCTTGTATTAATATTTACAAGGCTCCTGCTTTCTCCTCCCACAGGCCTTTGTTTAACCATCACCCCTGGGGCTTTGTCTAATAAGCACCCCCACGTACCTCAAACCCGCCCAGCTTCCCCGGGACACTATCTGCAGTTCTATTTTCTCTGTAGCAGTAACCACAGCCAACAGATATTTTGAAGCATTGTGAGCTCCCAAAGAGGGTACATTTGTTCAGGTACCACCCTTGCCACAAGGATAAAGTCTCTGTATACAGAAGAACTAAATGAAAGCAGTTTGAACCCATGATCAAGACTTAATAAGTACAGATAGTGGCTTACAAAGGGTTTCTTTTCAGCATTTTATACAACTTTATATCTACAGTAGAACATTTTAAGGATTCTTAATCTCCTACTTCTCCTGTTAAAAACAAAACCTTAGGAGCTGAAGAGAAGATGGCTCAGTAGTTAAGAGCATTGGCTGCCCTTGGTTCTATTCCCAGAGCCCACACAGCAGCTGTCTGTAACTCTAGGGGATCGAACGCCCTCTTCAGTCCTCTGCATACACTGCACGCATGTGGTGCACCAACCCATACAGGCAAAACTCAAACGCAAAAAATAAAAATAAATATATTTTTTAAAAGACTGTAAGACATCCAAAAAGAAATGATATTTGAAAAAGATAAGTCAGGAGAAGTGAGCGGAATGAGTCTAGGATTGGGACTCCTTTGCAGCTGAGTTAAACAAGATACGAAGGAAAAACCATATCAACAGCCACCTATGTATATCCTGAGGTCCCCTTTACAGCTGCGGTTCACTTCACACTTCAAGATCTCGGGCAGACCATGGTTGGCTTCCTATCACTACATCCTCTAGGAGAGCCCTTCTCCGGCTCTGCCTGGTCAAGTTCAGGCTGCTACACAAAATTGTTTTGTCTAGAAAGCTCTCTCTGGACCTCCACTTCTCTATATCTTCACCCCCAGGAAGGGACAAGAGACAAAAGGATTTTGTTTTGGTGTGGTTTTCCCTTTGTTTTTGTTTGTTTGTTTTGTTTTATTGTTTTGTTTTTTTCAGACAGGATCTCACTATGTAGCTCTGGCTATCCTGGAACTTGCTCTGTAGACCAGGCTAGCCCCAAATTCAGAGATCCACCTGCCTCTACCTCCCGAATGCTAAGATTAAAGGCGTGCACTGCCACACCCAGCTCAGGCACAAAAGTTTTAAGATGCAAATATCACAATTGACAGCGTCCTAGGCTACCTCTTCCCCTTACCCATGTCAAGGAAAGTTTCTGAGAAAAGTCGCGCTTACAGAGGTTTATCAATTAGAACTTCCATGATATCAGAAGCTGGAACATTGCAGGTTCACGGGCAATTATCTTGAGCCATTTCGACTTCTTAGTAGCTATTTATTGTCTAATATTGTATGTAAGGATTAGATGATTCATTAGGAACATATGACAGGCCTTCACTGACCCAACAGCTAAGAACACCACTGATAGGTAGCATCCAAGGCTATAGCAGAGATTTTGCCTGCTTTGATACAACTCCTACCTGATGTTTCCATCCCTGTATTTTAAAATGTCTTAATATATAAGACATTTTATATATTTCTGATTTTGTTACTATAAAAAGTCAATAAAAGGTTCCAGATTGAACATGAAATTTGGACCTAAATCTGTTTTCACGGGCCATGGTCACTCTCATTTAGCTCCAGAATAAACAAGCCATCTCACCTCACAAGTACATACCGGATCAAGGGGCAGTTCTGATTGGGATCCAGCAGCTGCAGAATCCAGAACTGCTTACCTGGTGACTGCTTTCGCAGGGACCAAATCCCAGTGGAACTGAAGGGGTCTCTTTTCCCTCGTAGCATTCTACTCTAAATTACAATGTCTATTCTAAAGAAGGATGTATTTAAAAGTTACTCTTTTAGCTTTATCTGGCAAATGGTTTTTGCAAACAAACCACTGGTGGTCTGAGGGTCAGAGTCAAATGGTAGCTTAGCTGGTAATGGTCAAGTTGAATTACATTTCTTGTAACTTGCTTCATGGTTTACATGAGAAATAAGGCTAGAAAAAAGTCGTAACAACACATTGTAATCTGACTCCTGATCTCCAAAGCAGAATTCAAGGCAGAATTATTTTTTGTTGTTAAGATCAGAGCAAAGCTAGCAGGGAGATGTCTAAGAATGATATAAATTATTCCAGGGACACAGTGACATCTGCGATCTAGCACCAAAATAGTCACTATTGACCTCAGGAAAAAGAGGTGGGCAAGCTAATCCAGACCACAACCTGCTTTTTTTACAAGTTAAGAAGGATTGTCGCATGTTTGAAACAGCTGTTAAGTTGCCTTCTAAGCATTTATAGACCTGGGATGCTCTCAGTCTGGACTGGGGAACCTTCTTTTGCCAGTGGTCAGTAGTCAATGCGAAGATTCATAACTGGACAGAGAACCAAGAATAAGTGACTGGGAGTGCTCAGCTGTAAAGGAGACATCTTGTTTGATTCCTCCACTTGCTACTAAAGCTCAAGGACCATTAGAGAAGAGCAGGTGGAAATATTGTAAGAGCTGGAGAATGGGGAGGACCGCTGTGTGTCTTCCAGGTGTGATGGGGCTGGTGCACGCAACTATGGTTGCCTGCACAAGAACAAACCAGCAAACGCTGGAAAGGAGACCTCAAGGCCCCACCCCTGACCGAGGAGCCACTGGTAGGTGGCCTGTGCTCCACCAAGGAGAACCAGTCTCTGTGTGGGAGATCACTGGTAGATCGCCTGTGCTCCAGCGGATGGCTCTCTACGTCTGCACAGATGAGCAGTACTAATTGAACTTATACATTTATTTCAAAAGAAAGAAGGGGAGGAAAGGGTGGAGAAAGAGGAAGAAGGAGAAAGAGATCAAATTGGGAGAATTGGGGGCAGAATATACATGCATGCATACATGCATACATACATACCTATATACATACATACATTTTTACATGGCTGGGTATAGTGGTATAAGCCTTTAATCCCAGCACTGGGGAGGCTAAATCCAGTGGATCTCTGTGAATTCAAGGCCAGCCTGGTCTGAGATGGGGTTTGGGGGGGAACTGGGGAGTTGGTTGTAGAGAAAGACACCTGATAGCGACCAATGGTCTCCACAGGTGCATATACATACACACATACACATATCAAACACACATACATACAAACATGCAATTGATAAGTATGATTGAGAAAAAATCTAAAGAATTACATTTTGTAACTTGTGATTCAAATGTCAATCCATAACTGAAGGGATTCGGGAATGCAGTTTGTCACCTGTTGTCCAACTTTGGGGCTGCAGTGGACATCCAAGCACAGAAAGCATCTGTCTTACAGATCAGAAAATACTCTCTGTCTCCTCCTCCACAGAAATGTTTGCCAAGCCCTTCCTTACAGATGGATGCTGAGACACAATGACCTCCGCTTAAGCCTTAACAGAAGCACTTACTGCTTAAGTGCATGGCTGTGAACAAGTCAACCACTCCAAAGCTGACTTTTCTCCTCTGTAAAAACGGGTTAGTTTCTATTATCTACTACCCACATTACAGACTCATTGTGAGTTATAAAGTGGTGACTTGTTTGGAATTCCCAAACTAATACCTGGCACACAGGAACCTTTGAGGAACTGTTACGTGTGACTTAGAGATATAAAATGTGCTATCAAAACCATAAGGTTTCTACCTAGCCCATGCCAGAACTAAAGTTTTATATTACAAGAAGAAATAGCGGAGAAAAAAAATTGAGAAAAATAAAAGAGATCTTTGGGAGGGAAGAGAAAGAAAAAGCCTTCAGAGACCACGTCTGCAAAATCAGTAGGTGGTCAATTCCAATGAGCAGTATGAATGGGGGTGGGTGGGCTTTCTAACAGATCAAATGACCTCTGTGGGCTCAGTGAACACTAATCACCACATGGAAGTGCTGTCTCCACTGGGAAATGCTTTCTAAATTCCAAGCAAGTGACTTACAAATGAACCCAGGTCAAGTCCCTTTTTAAGTTAGGGGCTTCCTGTATTTGACATTCCTACACAAATGACAAGTGGTCGCTGTAGCAACGTCAGCATCTTATTATCCATGTGTAGCTGCTCATTAAGAGGAGACAGTTAGACAAGGGCCCCTCTTCGGGCTGCTTGTCACCAAAGTCACGGGAGGTCAGGGACAATTTTTCTTATCCCTGAGTTCCTATCGTATTCAGTGCTTCCCAACAGCAAGAAGGGGAAAAACAAAGTTCCCATAAATAGAAAGCAACCTCATTCACCAAAAATGGGCCTGCACGGCAACTGAGAGGCAGACATTGTGCGGTGCACAGAGTAGATACATTTAACCTGCGCTGAGACCGAGGATTGCCTCCTCACTCTCCTACGCAAAGCTACAGTCCTACATCCTCTGCTATCCTTAAAAACCTCATGCACATCTCTCTCTCTCTTTTTTTTTAAATTATTGTTTCAGAACTCTAAATCATCCCCATCCACCGAAAGAATTATTTTTAAGTTCTTTTTTTAAAAATTTATTTTATTTTATATGTGATGAGGATTTTGCACGCATGTATGCCTGTGTAACATGTGCATGCCTAGTACCCGCAGAGGCCAGAAGAAGGCTTCAGGTTCCCTGGAACTGGAGTTAGCAGGGAGCTGTGAGCGAGTATGTGGGTGCAGGGAAGTGACTCCCATAAATCCTCTGGAAGAGCAGCCAGCACTCCAAACTGATGAGCCGAAAAAGGAACCCTTAAATTTACAACTTCCCAATCAGACAACTATGTTTATTATTCCCTTCCAACGCTGATCCCTAGAATCCTAGCCCCACTACGGTTACAGCTAGGGTAAAGTCATTCATCAAGTAAGTATCCTTAAGACACTTGATACAGGAGTCTGACATGGAGACTCTTGAGAAGGAAGAAGGATATTATTGTGCAAGAGATCTCTGTAAATATGTTACGGAGAGCGGCTTAAAGCAGTGTGTTCAAGAGTAGCTAATATGCATCCAGACCAGAAGTAAGTTGAAAACACTCACTGAGAATGTATCTGCTGGGAGACTCCCATCGAAGGCTTCGGCTTGAGGGTCAAGGTCATCTGGGCCACTGGATTGACCCTGGGTAAGGTGTCTGCCTTCTTGGTTGAAGTATGCTTTGCTGCTTTCTCGGGAGGGACCCACGAGGACCCAGGATTCTGCCCTCCAGAGACTGGTGACATGGTGTCCTGGGCAGCTGTGATCTCACAGGCTTTCCCCTTTGTCCCTGGCTTGCACACACAGAGCTGAGGCCGTAGACACATCCCTCCATTCTGGCATGGCGGAACACAGCTTGCTGCAGAAGACAACAGAAGACATGGTTTTGAAGGAAAGCACAGTAGGATTTACTAGTTCTTCCAAAGGGTTAGCAATTCCACTAGATGTTCCCCCAAGAAAATCATGGTGGTGACGGTGGTGAGAGCTGATACCTGTTAGCAGCCTATTTGACTGGTATTTTTCGTGTGTGTGTGTGTGTGTGTGTGTGTGTGTGTGTGTGTGTATGGATACGTATATAGGTATGTATACATATACATATATATGTATGTATATCAATGAACAACCCCTGCAAACTATTTTTAGTAGATAATTTATTATGCCCATTTTATGGATAAAGAAACAAATGCAGAGGTTAAATGGCTTAACAAAGATCAAACAATTGTTAGGAAATAGAAGTTAGGGTTTGAATCCAAGTGAGATAGCACCTAAGGCATCGTCCTTAAACACCATATTATAACTGCCTTCCCAAAATACACCACAGGTTTACAAAGATAAATATAGATATATAACCTTAAGAATGTATCCTGTGGTGGATTGAATAAAAAATGGCTCCAATAAGCTCATAGGGAGTGGCACTATTAGGAGGTCTGGCCTGGTTGGAGTAGCTGTGGCCTCTTTGGAGGAAGTGTGTCACTGGGGATTGGGCTTGGTGGTTTCAGATGTTTTAAGCCACACCCACTGTCCCTCTCTTCCTGCTGCCTGCTGATCCAGATGCAGAAACCTCATGCCTGCCTGCATGCCACCATGTTTCCCACCATGATGACAATGAACTAAACCTCTGAACTTTAAGCCAGACCCAATTAAATGTTGTCCTTTATAAGAGTTGCCATGGTCATGGTGTCTCTTCACAGCAATGGAAACCCTAAGACGTATCCTGTCGCCGTTTTAAAAGTTACACTCTATGGCTTGAATTTAAAGTGTGTGTGTCAGATCGGCGGGCCATCGCTTCTACAGGGAGAGCGGCGCCACGGAGAGTGCCCTCCGCCATCTTTGCTCCAGTGACCAGGTAGTTGGGACCGCCAGGCTCAGAGACAGACAGGCATAATATCGCTTCGGTCTCAGGCAGCTTGTGTGTAACCTGCTCCCAGGTGCTGGGCTGATCTGCAGTAACCAGCGCGCCAGCTCTGCTGCGGCTGCGGGACCTTCTGCCTGGTGGAGGGACCCCGCGCTGGGAGGGAGCCTGCCAGCTTTCCTTCCGCGACCTCTGTTCCCGCGGACTGCCCTGGAGAGACGGGTACCCCAGGCTCCCTATCCCCAATATAACATCACTTGGGGCACGGCCTGTTGGGGCTTCCGTCTGTGCCCGAGGGCGGGTCGGCGCTGTGGTCGTCTGGGTGCCAGATCGGCAGGCCATCGCTTCTACAGGGAGAGCGGCGCCACGGAGAGTGCCCTCCGCCGTCTTTGCTCCAGTGACCAGGTAGTTGGGACCGCCAGGCTCAGAGACAGACAGGCATAATATCTCTTCGGTCTCAGGCAGCTTGTGTGTAACTTGCTCCCAGGTGCTGGGCTGATCTGCAGTAACCAGCGCGCCAGTTCTGCTGTGGGACCTTCTGCCTGGTGGAGGGACCCCGCGCTGGGAGGGAACCTGCCAGCTTTCCTTCCGCGACCTCTGTTCCCGCGGACTGCACTGGAGAGATGGGGAGAGACTTCTGCCTGGCAGAGGGACGCCCCCTCCCCCCCAGGAGAGATCACACACCCCTGCACAGGGCAGGAGCCTGCCAGCCTCCCTTTGGCGACCTCTGCTCCAGGAATCCACTAGGCTGAGCCTTTAGATGTGCAAGGCCTCCCCAATATAAGATCACTTGGGGCAAGGCACATTAGGGCTCCAAAGTCACTCAGGAGCAGGCAGGCCCCAGAAATCGGTGCCAGGGGAATCCTGGTAATCCAGGGGGGGCAGAAATAGCTTTGCAGGCTCACAGGAGGTCCAACCAACAGCCAGTGGCAGCAGGACCAACTAACACCAGAGGTATCCAGATGGCAAAAGGCAAACGTAGGAATGTTACTAACAGTAATCAAAGTAATGTGGGACCATCCGAACCCAACTCTCCAACAGCAGCAAGTCCTGGATACCCCACCACACCCGAAAGACAAGATCTGGATTTAAAATCACTTCTCATGATGCTATTAGAGGATCACAAGAAGGACACAAATAAATCTCATAAAGAGTTACAGGAGACCATGAATCAACGGTTAGAAGCCCTTACAAAGGAAACACAAAAATCGCTTAGAGAAATGCGGGAGAACATGGATCAAAAGATGGAGGCGCACAAGGAGACAACACAAAAATCGCTTAACGAGATGAATCAACGGGGCACTCACAAAGGAATCACAAAATTTGCATAAAGAAATGCAGAAGAATATGGGTCAACAGATGGATGCCCATAAGGAGGCAACACAACAATTGCTTAAAGAAATGAATCAACGGTTAGATGCCCTTACAAAGGAAACACGAGAACTGCTTAAAGAAATGCAGGAGACAATGGATCAACAGATGGAATCCCATGAGGAGGAAACACAAAAATCGCTCAGAGAAATGCAGGAGAACGTGGGTCAACAGGCAGAAATCCTGAAAGAGGTAATGCAAAAATACCTTAAAGAAATACAGGAAAATACAAACAAACAAGTGAAGGATCTCAGCAAATCCATCCAGGAACTAAAAAAGGAAGTAGAAACAACTAAGAAATCACAAAGGGAGACAACTTTGGAGATAGAAAACCTTGGGAAGAAATCAGGAGTCATAGATGCAAACATCAACAATAGAATACAAGAGATGGAAGAAAGAATCTCAGGTGCTGAAGATTCCATAGAAAGCATCGACTCAACAGTCAAAGAAAATGCAAAATGCAAAAAACGTGTAACCCAAAACATCCAGGAAATCCAGGACACAATGAGAAGACCAAACCTAAGGATTATAGGTATAGATGAGAGTGAAGATTTGCAACTTAAAGGGCCAGTAAACATCTTCAACAAAATTAAGGAGGAAAACTTCCCTAACTTAAAGAGAGAGATGCCGATGAACGTACAAGAAGCCTACAGAACTCCAAACAGACTGGACCAGAACAGAAATACCTCCCATCACATAATAATCAAAACACCGAATGTTCTAAACAAAGAAAGAATACTAAATGCAGTAAGAGAAAAAGGCCAAGTAACATACAAAGGAAGACCTATCCGAATCACATCAGACTTCTCACCAGAGACTATGAAAGCCAGAAGATCCTGGGCAGATCTCATGCAGACACTAAGACAGCACAAATGCCAGCCTAGACTACTATACCCAGCAAAACTCTCAATCACCATAGATGGAGAGACCAAGATATTCCATGATAAAACCAAATTTTCACAATATCTTTCCACAAATCCAGCCCTGCAATGGATAATAGGTGGAAACCTCCAATACAGGGAGAGAAACAACACCCTGGAAAAAATGAGATAATAACCTTCTTGAATCAAACCCAAAAGTAGATAACCACTCAAACATAAAGATAGCATCAAGAATGGCAGATGGCAATAATCACTATGCCTTAATCTCTCTTAATATCAATGGTCTCAATTCCCCAATTAAAAGACATAGACTAGCAGACTGGATACGTAAACAGGACCCAGCATTTTGCTGCATGCAGGAAACGCACCTCAGTGTCAAAGACAAACACTACCTCAGAGTAAAAGGCTGGAAAACAATTTTACAAGCAAATGGCCCCAAGAAACGAGCCGGAGTAGCCATCCTAATATCGGATAAAATTGATTTTCAACCTAAAGTCATCAAAAAAGACACAGAAGGACACTACATACTGATCAAGGGAAAAATCCACCATCAAGAACTCTCAATCCTGAATATCTATGCTCCAAATGCAAGGGCACCCTCATTCGTAAAAGAAACTTTACTAAAACTCAAAGCACACATGGCACCGCACACAATAATAGTGGGTGACTTCAACACCCCACTCTCTGAAATGGATCGTTCAGGAAAGCAGAAACTAAACAGGGACACAGTGAATCTAATTGAAGCCTTGGACCAAATGGAACTAACTGATATATATAGAACATTTCATCCTAGAGATAAAGAATACACCTTCTTCTCAGCTCCTCATGGTACCTTCTCCAAAACTGACCATATAATTGGTCACAAATCAGACCTCAACAGATACAAGAAGATAGAAATAATCCCAAGCCTCCTATCAGATCACTATGGAATAAGGGTTGTCTTCAATGGCAACAAAAACAAAAGAAAACCCACATACACATGGAGGCTGAACAATGCTCTACTCAATGATAACTTGGTCAAGGTGGAAATAAAGAAAGAAATCAAAGACTTTTTGAAAGTTAATGAAAATGAAGGCACAACATACCCTAATTTATGGGACACAATGAAAGCAGTGCTAAGAGGAAAATTCATAGCCCTGAGTGCCGCCAAAAAGAAATGGGAGACAGCATACACTAACAGCTTAATGGCACACCTGAAAGCCCTGGAACATAAAGAAGCAAATACACCAAAGAGGAGTAGAAGGCAGGAAATCATCAAACTCATGGCTGAAATAAATCAAGTAGAAACAAATAAAACCATACAAAGAATCAACAAAACGAGGAGTTGGTTCTTTGAGAAAATCAACAAGATAGATAAGCCCTTAGCCAGACTAACCAGAGGGCACAGAGATAGTATCCAAATTAATAAAATCAGAAACGAAAAGGGAGAGATAACAACAGAAACTGAGGAAATTCAAAAAATCATCAGATCCTACTACAAAAACCTGTATTCAACACAACTAGAAAATCTTGAGGAAATGGACAATTTCCTTGACAGATACAAAGTACCAAAATTAAATCAGGATCAAATAGACCATCTAAACCGTCCTATAAGCCCTGAAGAAATAGAAGTTGTCATTGGAGGTCTTCCAACCAAAAAAAGCACAGGTCCAGATGGTTTTAGTGCAGAATTCTATCAGACCTTCAAAGAAGACCTAACACCAATACTCTTCAAACTGTTCCACAAAATAGAAACAGAAGGAACACTACCCAACTCGTTCTATGAAGCCACAATTACACTAATACCAAAAGCACACAAAGATCCGACGAAGAAAGAGAATCTCAGGCCAATCTCTCTTATGATGCAAAAATACTCAATAAAATTCTTGCCAACCGAATCCAAGAACACATCAAAACGATCATTCACCATGATCAAGTAGGCTTCATCCCAGGGATGCAGGGATGGTTCAATATAAGGATTCCATCAATGTAATCCACTACATAAACAATCTCAAAGAAAAAAACCACATGGTCATCTCATTAGATGCTGAGAAAGCATTTGACAAAATTCAGCATCCTTTCATGCTAAAGGTCTTGGAAAGATCAGGAATTCAAGGCCCATATCTAAACATAGTAAAAGCAATTTACAGCAAACCAGTAGCCAGCATCAATCTAAATGGAGAGAAACTTGAAGCAATCCCACTAAAATCAGGGACTAGACAAGGCTGCCCTCTCTCTCCATATCTTTTCAATATAGTACTTGAAGTTCTAGCTAGAGCAATTAGACAACAAAAAGAGGTCAAAGGGATACAAATTGGAAAGGAAGAAGTCAAACTATCACTATTTGCAGACGATATGATAGTATACATAAGCGACCCAAAGAACTCCACCAGAGAACTCCTACAGCTGATAAACGACTTCAGCAAAGTGGCCGGATATAAAATCAACTCAAGCAAGTCAGTAGCCTTCCTATACTCAAAGGATAAGCAGGCTGAGAAAGAAGTAAGAGAAATGATACCCTTCACAATAGCCACAAACCATATAAAGTATCTTGGCGTGACTCTAGCCAAACAAGTGAAAGATCTGTATGACAAGAACTTCAAGTCTCTGAAGAAAGAAATTGAAGAAGACCTCAGAAGATGGAAAAATCTGCCATGCTCATGGATTGGCAGGATTATTATAGTAAAAATGAGCATCTTACCAAAAGTAATACACAGATTCAATGCAATCCCCATCAAAATCCCAACTCAATTCTTCATAGAGTTAGAAAGAGCAATTCAAAAATTCATCTGGAATAACAGAAAACCCAGAATAGCTAAAACTATTCTCAAGAGTAAAAGAACCTCTGGGGGAATCAGTATCCCGGACCTCAAGCTGTACTACAGAGCAATAGTGTTAAAAACTGCATGGTATTGGTACAGTAACAGACATGTAGATCAATGGAACAGAATTGAAGACCCAGAAATGAATCCACACTCCTATGGTCACTTGATCTTTGACAAAGGAGCTAAAACCATCCAGTGGAAAAAAGATAGCCTTTTCAACAAATGGTGCTGGCTCAGCTGGAGGTCAACATGCAGAAGAATGCAAATTGACCCATCCTTATCTCCTTGCACTAAGCTCAATTCTAAGTGGATCAAAGATCTCCACATAAAGCCAGACACACTGAAACTAATAGAAGGGAAACTAGGGAAGAACCTTGAAAATATGGGCACAGGGGAGAATTTCCTGAACAGAACTCCAATAGCTTATGCTCTAAGATCAAGAATAGACAAATGGGACCTCATTAAATTACAAAGTTTTTGCAAGGCAAAAGACACCGTCAAAAAGACAAAGCGGCAACCAACTAACTGGGAAATGATCTTTACCAACCTTACATCCGACAGAGGGCTAATATCCAAGATATACAAAGAACTCAAGAAGTTAAACTCCAGAGAGGCAAGTAACCCTATTAAAAAATGGGGTACAGAGCTACACAAAGAGTTCTCACCTGAAGAATATCTAATGGCTGAGAAGCACCTAAAGAGATGTTCATCATCCTTAGTCATTAGGGAAATGCAAATCAAAACAACCCTGAGATTCCATCTCACACCAGTCAGGATGGCTAAGATCAAAAACACAGGAGACAGCAGTTGTTGGCGAGGATGTGGAGAAAGAGGAACACTCCTCCACTGCTGGTGGAATTGCAGGCTGGTACAACCACTCTGGAAAGCAGTCTGGCGGTTCCTCAGAAAACTGGGCATGACACTCCCGGAGGATCCGGCTATACCACTCCTGGGCATATACCCAGAGACTTTACCTGCATGCAATAAGGACACATGCTCCACTATGTTCATAGCAGCCTTATTTATAATAGCCAGAAGCTGGAAAGAACCCAGATGTCCCTCAACGGAGGAATGGATTCAGAAGATGTGGTATATTTACACAATGGAATACTACTCTGCAATTAAAAACAATGAATTCACGAAATTCCTAGGCAAATGGTCAGAACTTGAAAATATCATCCTTAGTGAGGTAACCCAATCACAAAAGAACACACATGGTATGCAGTCACTGATAAGGGGATATTGACCCAGAATCTCAGAATACCCTAGACACAATCCGCATATCAATAGATTTCTAAGAAGATGGAAGGAGAGACCCCTGGTCCTGGAAAGACTGGATGTAGGGGAACACCAGGACAGAGTAACGAGAGGGGGTTGAATGGAGAAAAGAGGGAGGGAAGGGGGCTTATGGGACTTTCGGGGAGGGAGGAAACGGGAAAGGGGAAGTGATTTGGAATGTAAATTAAAAAAATAAAATAAAATAAAATAAAAAAAGAAAACAACAGTAACACCTTATAAAAAAATAAATAAATAAAATAAAATTGAAGTTAAAATAAAATAATAATAAAAAAATAAAGTGTGTGTGTGTGTGTGTGTGTCTGTCTGTCTGTCTGTCTGTCTGTCTGTGTGTAGCCTTAGGTGTATGGTACAAGCACATATGGATGGGTATATTTGTGTGTGTGTGTGTCTATGTGTGTGTGTGTATGTGTGTGTATGAAAGCACATATGACTATGGAAAACAGAGGGTTATATTGGGGCATCTTTCTCAATTGCTTTTCACCTTACTTTTTTGAGGCCATATCTGCACTGAGCCTAGAAGTTGTCGTTTCTACTAGGGTGGTGCCTGCAAACTCCAAGGAATCCTGACTCCACTCTTCTGCCCTAGAGATGGGAATGGCATTTCAGGACTTCATGACCATATCTGGTTTTTTGTGTGGAAGCTGGAGATCCAAACTCAGGTCTTCATGCTTGCACTGAAAATGCTCTACCCTATCCCTTAAATTTAATTTTAAAACTTTATGTTTAAATACTTTTGCTAGGACTTGACCAAAAAGAGTCCCTAACCCTTGAGAAAAAAAAGACTCCACACACTTACAGGCTGTCAGAGCTTTTCAGAGTTGTTTAATATTTGGCCCAACTCACTCTTTTTACAAAGAAAAACAATGTCAATAAGGTTGTTCACTATCTATCCACCTGCTAATCTGCTCAAACATCCACCCCTAACATCATAATGAGAAATACCCAGGGAAATCTGTTAGTTGTCCTTAGGAAAAGATGCTTTACACGTCTTGCTATGATACAATTCCTATTAGGCCTAAAAAATAAGAAATGACCCTTAAGTGTCATAATACCAGGCACCAGTTTTTAACACAGCTGAGGGGGAATAAATTAAAGATGGAACCAACTGTGTAGATGACATGACTTACATCAGTTAACCTTGGCCAGGTACCTGCATTTCAGAACACCGTGAATTCAGTTGCTGCTAGTTCTAAAATGGTTCCCAAGAGCTATTCCTGTATCAGGATTCTAGAATTCAAATCTAAAAGCTTTACACCTCTTGAGTTCAGGATGCCAATTCACCAATATCTTCCTGACTAAGCAAACTTTGTAGCTGAATCTGACATACTAGGCTCTAAGTGTTTGCCCAGCCACTATTATCTAGGGAATGTCACAGAGCTGAATGGGCTCCACCCAAGGGAACAGAAGCAGCCAAGAGCGAGTCCTGGACCAGGCTTTTCACCTGGTGCGTTTGCCAGAGATCACTTTCTTTTTTTTTTTTTTTTTTTTTTTTTTTAATTTAATTTAATTTTATTTTTTTAATTTACATTCCAAATCACTTCCCCTTTCCCGTTTCCTCCCTCCCCGAAAGTCCCATAAGCCCCCTTCCCTCCCTCTTTTCTCCGTTCAACCCCCTCTCATTACTCTGTCCTGGCGTTCCCCTACATCCAGTCTTTCCAGGACCAGGGGTCTCTCCTTCCATCTTTTTAGAAATCTATTGATATGCTGATTGTGTCTAGGGTATTCTGAGATTCTGGGTCAATATCCCCTTATCAGTGACTTCATACCATGTGTGATCTTTTGTGATTGGGTTACCTCACTAAGGATGATATTTTCAAGTTCTGACCATTTGCCTAGGAATTTCGTGAATTCATTGTTTTTAATTGCAGAGTAGTATTCCATTGTGTAAATATACCACATCTTCTGAATCCATTCCTCCGTTGAGGGACATCTGGGTTCTTTCCAGCTTCTGGCTATTATAAATAAGGCTGCTATGAATATAGTGGAGCATGTGTCCTTATTGCATGCAGGTAAAGTCTCTGGGTATATGCCCAGGAGTGGTATAGCCGGATCCTCCGGAAGTGTCATGCCCAGTTTTCTGAGGAGCCGCCAGACTGCTTTCCAGAGTGGTTGTACCAGCCTGCAATTCCACCAGCAGTGGAGGAGTGTTCCTCTTTCTCCACATCCTCGCCAACAACTGCTGTCTCCTGTGTTTTTGATCTTAGCCATCCTGACTGGTGTGAGATGGAATCTCAGGGTTGTTTTGATTTGCATTTCCCTAATGACTAAGGATGATGAACATCTCTTTAGGTGCTTCTCAGCCATTAGATATTCTTCAGGTGAGAACTCTTTGTGGAGCTCTGTACCCCATTTTTTAATAGGGTTACTTGCCTCTCTGGAGTTTAACTTCTTGAGTTCTTTGTATATCTTGGATATTAGCCCTCTGTCGGATGTAAGGTTGGTAAAGATCATTTCCCAGTTAGTTGGTTGCCGCTTTGTCTTTTTGACGGTGTCTTTTGCCTTGCAAAAACTTTGTAATTTAATGAGGTCCCATTTGTCTATTCTTGATCTTAGAGTATAAGCTATTGGAGTTCTGTTCAGGAAATTCTCCCCTGTGCCCATATGTTCAAGGTTCTTCCCTAGTTTCCCTTCTATTAGTTTCAGTGTGTCTGGTTTTATGTGGAGATCTTTGATCCACTTAGAATTGAGCTTAGTGCAAGGAGATAAGGATGGGTCAATTTGCATTCTTCTGCATGTTGACCTCCAGCTGAGCCAGCACCATTTGTTGAAAAGGCTATCTTTTTTCCACTGGATGGTTTTAGCTCCTTTGTCAAAGATCAAGTGACCATAGGAGTGTGGATTCATTTCTGGGTCTTCAATTCTGTTCCATTGATCTACATGTCTGTTACTGTACCAATACCATGCAGTTTTTAACACTATTGCTCTGTAGTACAGCTTGAGGTCCGGGATACTGATTCCCCCAGAGGTTCTTTTACTCTTGAGAATAGTTTTAGCTATTCTGGGTTTTCTGTTATTCCAGATGAATTTTTGAATTGCTCTTTCTAACTCTATGAAGAATTGAGTTGGGATTTTGATGGGGATTGCATTGAATCTGTGTATTACTTTTGGTAAGATGCTCATTTTTACTATATTAATCCTGCCAATCCATGAGCATGGCAGATTTTTTCCATCTTCCGAGGTCTTCTTCAATTTCTTTCTTCAGAGACTTGAAGTTCTTGTCATACAGATCTTTCACTTGTTTGGTTAGCGTCACGCCAAGATACTTAATATGGTTTGTGGCTATCGTAAAGGGTATTATTTCTCTTACTTCTTTCTCAGCCTGCTTATCCTTTGAGTATAGGAAGGCTTCTGACTTGCTTGAGTTGATTTTATATCCGGCCACTTTGCTGAAGTCGTTTATCAGCTGTAGGAGTTCTCTGGTGGAGTTCTTTGGGTCGCTTATGTATACTATCATATCGTCTGCAAATAGTGATAGTTTGACTTCTTCCTTTCCAATTTGTATCCCTTTGACCTCTTTTTCTTGTCTAATTGCTCTAGCTAGAACTTCAAGTACTATATTGAAAAGATATGGAGAGAGAGGGCAGCCTTGTCTAGTCCCTGATTTTAGTGGGATTGCTTCAAGTTTCTCTCCGTTTAGATTGATGCTGGCTACTGGTTTGCTGTAAATTGCTTTTACTATGTTTAGATATGGGCCTTGAATTCCTGATCTTTCCAAGACCTTTAGCATGAAAGGATGCTGAATTTTGTCAAATGCTTTCTCAGCATCTAATGAGATGACCATGTGGTTTTTTTCTTTGAGATTGTTTATGTAGTGGATTACATTGATGGATTTCCTTATATTGAACCATCCCTGCATCCCTGGGATGAAGCCTACTTGATCGTGGTGAATGATCGTTTTGATGTGTTCTTGGATTCGGTTGGCAAGAATTTTATTGAGTATTTTTGCATCGATATTCATAAGAGAGATTGGCCTGAGATTCTCTTTCTTTGTCGGATCTTTGTGTGCTTTTGGTATTAGTGTAATTGTGGCTTCATAGAACGAGTTGGGTAGTGTTCCTTCTGTTTCTATTTTGTGGAACAGTTTGAAGAGTATTGGTGTTAGGTCTTCTTTGAAGGTCTGATAGAATTCTGCACTAAAACCATCTGGACCTGTGCTTTTTTTGGTTGGAAGACTTCCAATGACAACTTCTATTTCTTCAGGGGTTATAGGACGGTTTAGATGGTCTATTTGATCCTGATTTAATTTTGGTACTTGGTATCTGTCAAGGAAATTGTCCATTTCCTCAAGATTTTCTAGTTGTGTTGAATACAGGTTTTTGTAGTAGGATCTGATGATTTTTTGAATTTCCTCAGTTTCTGTTGTTATCTCTCCCTTTTCGTTTCTGATTTTATTAATTTGGATACTATCTCTGTGCCCTCTGGTTAGTCTGGCTAAGGGCTTATCTATCTTGTTGATTTTCTCAAAGAACCAACTCCTCGTTTTGTTGATTCTTTGTATGGTTTTATTTGTTTCTACTTGATTTATTTCAGCCATGAGTTTGATGATTTCCTGCCTTCTACTCCTCTTTGGTGTATTTGCTTCTTTATGTTCCAGGGCTTTCAGGTGTGCCATTAAGCTGTTAGTGTATGCTGTCTCCCATTTCTTTTTGGCGGCACTCAGGGCTATGAATTTTCCTCTTAGCACTGCTTTCATTGTGTCCCATAAGTTAGGGTATGTTGTGCCTTCATTTTCATTAACTTTCAAAAAGTCTTTGATTTCTTTCTTTATTTCCACCTTGACCAAGTTATCATTGAGTAGAGCATTGTTCAGCCTCCATGTGTACGTGGGTTTTCTTTTGTTTTTGTTGCCATTGAAGACCACCCTTATTCCATAGTGATCTGATAGGAGGCATGGGATTATTTCTATCTTCTTGTATCTGTTGAGGTCTGATTTGTGACCAATTATATGGTCAATTTTGGAGAAGGTACCATGAGGAGCTGAGAAGAAGGTGTATTCTTTAGCTCTAGGATGAAATGTTCTATATATATCAGTTAGTTCCATTTGGTCCAAGGCTTCAATTAGATTCACTGTGTCCCTGTTTAGTTTCTGCTTTCCTGAACGATCCATTTCAGAGAGCGGGGTGTTGAAGTCACCCACTATTATTGTGTGCGGTGCGATGTGTGCTTTGAGTTTTAGTAAAGTTTCTTTTACGAATGAGGGTGCCCTTGCATTTGGAGCATAGATATTCAGGATTGAGAGTTCTTGATGGTGGATTTTTCCCTTGATCAGTATGTAGTGTCCTTCTGTGTCTTTTTTGATGACTTTGGGTTGAAAATCAATTTTATCCGATATTAGGATGGCTACTCCACCTCGTTTCTTGGGGCCATTTGCTTGTAAAATTGTTTTCCAGCCTTTTACTCTGAGGTAGTGTTTGTCTTTGACACTGAGGTGCGTTTCCTGCATGCAGCAAAAAGCTGGGTCCTGTTTACGTATCCAGTCTGCTAGTCTATGTCTTTTAGTTGGGGAATTGAGACCATTGATATTAAGAGAGATTAAGGCATAGTGATTATTGCCATCTGCCATTCTTGACGCTATCTTTATGTTTGAGTGGTTATCTACTTTTGGGTTTGATTCAAGAAGGTTATTATCTCATTTTTTCCAGGGTGTTGTTTCTCTCCCTGTATTGGAGGTTTCCACCTATTATCCGTTGCAGGGCTGGATTTGTGGAAAGATATTGTGAAAATTTGGTTTTATCATGGAATATCTTGGTCTCTCCATCTATGGTGATTGAGAGTTTTGCTGGGTATAGTAGTCTAGGCTGGCATTTGTGCTGTCTTAGTGTCTGCATGAGATCTGCCCAGGATCTTCTGGCTTTCATAGTCTCTGGTGAGAAGTCTGATGTGATTCGGATAGGTCTTCCTTTGTATGTTACTTGGCCCTTTTCTCTTACTGCATTTAGTATTCTTTCTTTGTTTAGAACATTCGGTGTTTTGATTATTATGTGACGGGAGGTATTTCTGTTCTGGTCCAGTCTGTTTGGAGTTCTGTAGGCTTCTTGTATGTTCATCGGCATCTCTCTCTTTAAGTTAGGGAAGTTTTCCTCCATAATTTTGTTGAAGATGTTTACTGGCCCTTTAAGTTGCAAATCTTCACTCTCATCTATACCTATAATCCTTAGGTTTGGTCTTCTCATTGTGTCCTGGATTTCCTGGATGTTTTGGGTTACGCGTTTTTTGCATTTTGCATTTTCTTTGACTGTTGAGTCGATGCTTTCTATGGAATCTTCAGCACCTGAGATTCTTTCTTCCATCTCTTGTATTCTATTGTTGATGTTTGCATCTATGACTCCTGATTTCTTCCCAAGGTTTTCTATCTCCAAAGTTGTCTCCCTTTGTGATTTCTTAGTTGTTTCTACTTCCTTTTTTAGTTCCTGGATGGATTTGCTGAGATCCTTCACTTGTTTGTTTGTATTTTCCTGTATTTCTTTAAGGTAATTTTGCATTACCTCTTTCAGGATTTCTTCCTGATGACCCACGTTCTCCTGCATTTCTCTGAGCGATTTTTGTGTTTCCTCCTCATGGGATTCCATCTGTTGATCCATCGTCTCCTGCATTTCTTTAAGCAGTTCTCGTGTTTCCTTTGTAAGGGCATCTAACCGTTGATTCATTTCTTTAAGCAATTTTTGTGTTGCCTCCTTATGGGCATCCGTCTGTTGACCCATATTCTTCTGCATTTCTTTATGCAAATTTTGTGATTCCTTTGTGAGTGCATCTACCCGTTGATTCATCTCGTTAAGCGATTTTTGTGTTGTCTCCTTGTGCGCCTCCATCTTTTGATCCATGTTCTCCCGCATTTCTCTAAGCGATTTTTGTGTTTCCTTTGTAAGGGCTTCTAACCGTTGATTCATGGTCTCCTGTAACTCTTTATGAGATTTATTTGTGTCCTTCTTGTGATCCTCTAATAGCATCATGAGAAGTGATTTTAAATCCAGATCTTGTCTTTCGGGTGTGGTGGGGTATCCAGGACTTGCTGCTGTTGGAGAGTTGGGTTCGGATGGTCCTACATTACTTTGATTACTGTTAGTAACATTCCTACGTTTGCCTTTTGCCATCTGGATACCTCTGGTGTTAGTTGGTCCTGCTGCCACTGGCTGTTGGTTGGACCTCCTGTGAGCCTGCAAAGCTATTTCTGCCCCCCCCTGGATTACCAGGATTCCCCTGGCACCGATTTCTGGGGCCTGCCTGCTCCTGAGTGACTTTGGAGCCCTAATGTGCTTTGCCCCAAGTGATCTTATATTGGGGAGGCCTTGCACATCTAAAGGCTCAGCCTAGTGGATTCCTGGAGCAGAGGTCGCCAAAGGGAGGCTGGCAGGCTCCTGCCCTGTGCAGGGGTGTGTGATCTCTCCTGGGGGGGGGAGGGGGGCGTCCCTCTGCCAGGCAGAAGTCCCACAGCAGATCTGGCGCGCTGGTCACTGCAGATCAGCCCAGCACCTGGGAGCAGGTTACACACAAGCTGCCTGAACCCGAAGCGATATTATGCCTGTCTGTCTCTGAGCCTGGTGGTCCCAACTACCTGGTCACTGGAGCAAAGATGGCGGAGGGCACTCTCCGTGGCGCCGCTCACCCTGTGGTCACGATGGCCCGCCGATCTGGCACCCAGACGACCACAGCGCCAACCCGCCCTCGGGCACAGAAGGAAGCCCCAACAGGCCGTGTCCCAAGTGATGTTATATTGGGGGGAGAGCCTGGGTACCGGTCTCTCCAGCGCAGTCCGCGGGAACAGAGGTCGCGGAAGGGAAGCTGGCGGGCTCCCTCCCTGCGCAGGGTCCCTCCACCAGGCAGAAGGTCCCACCGCGGAACTGGCGCGCTGGTTACTGCAGATCAGCCCAGCACCTGGGAGCAGGTTACACCCAAGCTGCCTGAAACCGAAGCGATATTATGCCTGTCTGTCTCTGAGCCTGGCGGTCCCAACTACCTGGTCACTGGAGCAAAGATGGCGGAGGGCAGTCTCCGTGGCGCCGCTCACCCTGTGGTCACGATGGCCCGCCGATCTGGCGCCCAGACGACTACAGCGCCAACCCGCCCTCGGGCACAGACGGAAGCCCCAACAGGCCGTGTCCCAAGTGATGTTATATCGGGGGGGGGGGGAGAGCCTGGGTACCGGTCTCTCCAGCGCAGTCCGCGGGAACAGAGGTCGCGGAAGGGAAGCTGGCGGGCTCCCTCCCTGCGCGGGGTCCCTCCAGCAGGCAGAAGGTCCCACCGCGGAACTGGCGCGCTGGTTACTGCAGATCAGCCCAGCACCTGGGAGCAGGTTACACCCAAGCTGCCTGAAACCGAAGCGATATTATGCCTGTCTGTCTCTGAGCCTGGCGGTCCCAACTACCTGGTCACTGGAGCAAAGATGGCGGAGGGCAGTCTCCGTGGCGCCGCTCACCCTGTGGTCACGATGGCCCGCCGATCTGGCGCCCAGACGACTACAGCGCCAACCCGCCCTCGGGCACAGACGGAAGCCCCAACAGGCCGTGTCCCAAGTGATGTTATATCGGGGGGAGAGCCTGGGTACCGGTCTCTCCAGCGCAGTCCGCGGGAACAGAGGTCGCGGAAGGGAAGCTGGCGGGCTCCCTCCCTGCGCGGGGTCCCTCCAGCAGGCAGAAGGTCCCACCGCGGAACTGGCGCGCTGGTTACTGCAGATCAGCCCAGCACCTGGGAGCAGGTTACACCCAAGCTGCCTGAAACCGAAGCGATATTATGCCTGTCTGTCTCTGAGCCTGGCGGTCCCAACTACCTGGTCACTGGAGCAAAGATGGCGGAGGGCAGTCTCCGTGGCGCCGCTCACCCTGTGGTCACGATGGCCCGCCGATCTGGCGCCCAGACGACTACAGCGCCAACCCGCCCTCGGGCACAGACGGAAGCCCCAACAGGCCGTGTCCCAAGTGATGTTATATCGGGGGGAGAGCCTGGGTACCGGTCTCTCCAGCGCAGTCCGCGGGAACAGAGGTCGCGGAAGGGAAGCTGGCGGGCTCCCTCCCTGCGCGGGGTCCCTCCAGCAGGCAGAAGGTCCCACCGCGGAACTGGCGCGCTGGTTACTGCAGATCAGCCCAGCACCTGGGAGCAGGTTACACCCAAGCTGCCTGAAACCGAAGCGATATTATGCCTGTCTGTCTCTGAGCCTGGCGGTCCCAACTACCTGGTCACTGGAGCAAAGATGGCCCAGAGATCACTTTCATATATGCATTCTCTTCATGCTTTCAATTAGGAGCATGTTTCAGTCTAACATCTGAGACTGATTTCTGTTCCTCCTTCCTCCCAAGGTGTCCTGCAAATAGTTACTAATCTTTCAGGCAGGCTGCATGACATAGCTTGCAGGAGCTGGTACCCAGGGAAAGGCCAAGGTTTGAAATCACCCAACGTGCTACTTACTGTGCCATGGGAATCTGCCTTTAGGAAAACATAAGTGGAATAGAATGCAAAAGAGAAGTCATTTGTTACTTCTTTCAAATTGTATATGTAATAAGAATAGAGGGAGAAGGTAATTAAAAAAAAACACTAATTAAAACTTTAGGCTTGGGGGATGGCTTAGTTGCTAAAGTACGTGTTATGCAAGTGTAAGAACCTCAGTTCAGATCCTTAGTACCCAAATCAAAATATCAGGCATGATGTTATAACCTCAGTATTGGTCCAGCAGAAACAGGAACATTCCCTGGATCTTACTTGCCAGTTAGTCTTGCCAAACTGGTGAGCTGCAAGTTCGGTGGGAGACTGTCTCAAAACAATAAGATGGGGTGCAACAGAGGAAAACATTCAACTTGGACTTCTAGCCTCAAATACAGTTACACACACATACACACACACTACATGCACACACACATACATATATACACATACATACATATACATACATACACATACACACACATATACACACACTACATGCACACACACATACACATATACACATACATACATATACATACACACACATACCTATACATACACACACTACACATATAAAGAAAACACTAAAATTTAAAAAATAATTCCTATTAGAAAAAAAAAAGATATTCCATGTAGTAGAATAAATGTCTCCAAAACTGCCCTTTTGCCATAAATTTTTACAGAAGAGGATATTTCAGTTGCCTTACCAAGGCTGGAACAGGAGCCCCTTGGGGCATGCAGCAGAGGTTATCTTGAACTGAGGTAGCAGGAACAAATATTCCTAATGCCCAATACAAGACCCAAGTCCCTCTTGTGTCAGGAAAATGCCAAATCCATGCCCTCCAATCAGCCTTTTTCATGCATTTGTTTCCTGTACCATTTGGACGACATGCACAGTGCTACTCATACTTCAGAGAAAACAGTGATTGTCAAAGTCTGGTGCCCAGAATAGAAGCAACCATGTTATGAGAGAGCCTTCCCTTCCCTGAGGTGATGTAAACTACCCATGTCTACCTACTCCTAATGTGGTCCAAACCACAAACAAAAGGATGATTACACAGACATTCACCCTGGGAAACTGTCTTAGTTAGGGTTTTACTGTTTTGCTGAGGTAAGTCTTAAAAAGGACATTAAATTGAGGCTGGCTTACAGGTTCAGAGGTTCAGTCCATTATCATCAAGGTGGGAACATGGCAACATCCAGGCAGGCATGGTGAAGGTGGAGCTCTACATCTTCATCTGAAGGCTGCTATCAGAATACTGACTTCCAGGCAGCTAGGAGGAGGGTCTTAAAGTCACAGTGACACACCTACTCCAACAAGGCCACACCTTCTAATAGTGCCACTCCCTGAGCCAAGCATATACAAACCACCACAGAAACCAATGAGTTCACTGGATTTACTTAGAGCATGTGTGATGAGTTGTTCACAGAACCATGGATAACTCAAGATTCCCCTATTAGAAAGTCTTCATCCAGCATGGATGATGACTTCTTCATTAACTTCTCGCAGTCTATGTACTCTAGAACCCCCATATATGCCAAGGCTACACGCAATCAGGGAAGAATTGCATGTTTACAAAATAGATAGAGAGGCTGGATCCACAGGTAAAAATCCAATGACCCTCCTTACCCCCTCTTCCATGAGGGAACATCAACAAACCAGATCAGGGTGATCTCTTGGAAACAAGAATGTTTTGCTTGGAGGACAGTACTCTACAATAAACAGAAACACTCCTGGGGAAATACAAAATCCTAGGTTACCAGGGACTGATCCTGGGGCCTGGCATACTGTGACTAAGGTGATTGATTTCAACATCACCTATTGGAAATTCTTTGCCAACAGCAAGGTTTTGAGGATTCCTATGTAATCTCTATGTACGTCTGTGTATGATATAAACGTGTCTGTGGCCCTGAGTACCCCAGTGTGCTCACCTCTACATGTATGTGTGTGGAAGTCAGAGGTTGATTCACCTGTCTTTCTTGGCCACTCCCCACCTTATCTTTGAGATGAAGTCTCTCACTGAACCTGCAGCTGACTGTTTCCACCAGGCTGAGTAGGCAGCAAGCCGCAGAGATCTGCCTTTCCCTGAAGTACAGGGTTTCAAGCAAGTACCACTGCACCCAACTTTTACATAAGTACCGGGGACCTGACCTCAGTGCAACAAGCACTTTAGTCACTGAGTCATCTACCCAACTCCAGGAGCTCTCAGCCTTGCATTGAAAGTTCCTTATTTCATAACTGCTTATACATTATTGAATCCTTTACTATAATCAAAGCATTTGTCTTATATTACCCTTTTATTACCACCAAGATGTTGAATTATGTGGACCACTATAAGGTCAAAGAACTGGTTTCTTTTCTTTTTTTCTTGCTTTGTTTTATTTATTTATTTATCTATCTCTGTGCATGAGTACCCATGTGCAGACACTATAACACATGTGTGGAGGTCAAAAAACATCTTGAATCAGTTCTGTCCTTCCTCCATGTGGATCCCAGGGGTGAAGCCTTTACCTCAGGCTGAGATGAAAGGATGTCTCTGGAGAAAAGATAACTCCAATTCCATTGCATCGACTGCATTGCATAATGATGTCTCCACCTCTGGACTTCGTTTGCATGGCTCTCAACTAAATAATCTCCATTCCATCAAAGCAGATGCTGTTCCATCACAATTAATATTAAAAATACACTGCAAGTCCCCAAGGCCTATGATAGCTCATCACTGTAGAACAATGATGTAGAGCAAAGAGATAAAAATGAAGTAGTGAAGAACCAAGGAAAAGAACATTGCACTGGGCTAGAGGAGCTGCAGCAAGTCACAGAAGTTCTACCATAAAGCACCTTAAAGAGTCGGGCTACAAAATGCAGATGCAGAAGGGAAATTGCTTCTAAGAGATATAAGGTTTGTTGGGATGAACCAGAAACAGAAGGAAAAACCTAGGATAAAATATGATCATACTTTAAAAAAAAAAGATGACTGCCCAAAATTCAAGAAAGCATAGTGTTTGTTTCTACTTCAGAAAAGGAGAAGAGGTTTGTTTTTAAAGTTGCTCAAGCCAGGCATGGTGATGCATACCTTAATCCCAGCACTCAGGCCATAAAAAGTAGGTGAGCCCAGGATATAGAATTCCATGGATGAATGACAAACCTTAGAAAGCTGGATGTAAGATACAGACCCTCTGCTGTACTATCCCAGGCAAGCAAGAACACAGGACTGATTCCTGAGAGGAGAGGAGCAGAAAAGATGCATGCTACCATCAGAGACCTGAAAGCATCATTCTAGGAACACTTTGTGGGAAGGAGAACCACAGAGCAGGAAAGCTCTGCCATGCAGATGGGCAGAACTCACCTCAGGAGGTAGAGCAGCTGACCAAAGACTAGAGAAAAGGGACCTTTACAGAGACACAAAGCGACCTGCAAATGGGTCTCCATCAGTCACCTGATAGAAGCTGAGGCCAGAGAATTGTCACATCAGGACCTGGAAGCAGCAAACTCCAGATCTCCTCTAGGATGCAGATCCACTTCTGAAATGTAGGAATCAGAACATGAAATCAAAACCCAGAATTAAACTCCTTTTAAAAAGACAATATAAGGAAAGGCAAGAGGATTGCTACAGGTTCAAGGAAAGCCTGGACTGCATAGCTAGTTTTGAGCTAGTTTCTGAACTACAGAGTAAGACCCTGTTAAAGGGCACAAGAAAGAGAGGGAGAAGAGAGTAGAGGAATAATCAGTATCTCAACATAAGAGTAGACAAGAGGAATGGCCACTGGGAAATGAAAACCCACACCAATTAAACTCAGACACAAAATATCTAAATGAATTGTTGATAGACCAAATATGCCAATCTTTCAGAAGCAGAAAAGCAAGTGAAATTAGATCTAGAAACATAAGGATGGCCTTACTGTTAGCCGATCAAACAATGTAATTCCCCGCATTAAGAAAAGAAGAATTCAACTCAAGGAATGCAGAAAAGCTTCCAGTAAAATCCATGACTTACTCATAACAACAAATAAAAACTGCTTGCCAACTTTGAGTACACAGGGATTTCCTTATTCTGCTAAGCAGTATCTACAGCAAATCCCACAAACAACATACCAAGATCCCTAGCAAATATTACAAGCACACTGCAGAAGCATTCCTCTCAATACTGGAAACAAGCCTAAGTGCTCATAATTACCTCTAACAGGGCCCAGGCAACATGATAAAGCAAAAAAACAGGAAAAGGTCTTATGTAATGCCAAAAAACAAGAAACAATTGATCGTCATTTGGAGTTTCTCTAGTGTTATGTATACAAATTACTGGAAAGTCTACAAACTATTGTAAGGGATAAGAAGGGTCAGCAGGGGCTGAGTGTGATGTCTTCCCTACCACTCTTCCTGCTTTATTCCTCTGAGGCGGGGTCTCTCTCTGAACCCAAAGCTGGCCAACAAGCTCCCGGGATCTGCTTGTCTCTATTTCTTGACTCTGAAGTCACAGACACAGAAGACCATGTCTGCTGTTACATGGAAGCTGAGAATTTGGACTAAGGTCTTCACATCTGTCAAGCAAGCATTCCTACTCACTGAGCCCTCCTCAACCCCAGGATGCTACTTTATAATATTGCTTTTATTACATGATCCTTTTCAATTAAAGTTTAAAATAATACCTTGTGCACTTCTGGATAAATATAAACATGCCAGACTTTGTGTCCAACCTGCAGCCCATGGGCCATAGGCAACCAACATGCAGCCCAACACAAAATTTTGAACTAACTTAAAACATTTTAAGATTGTTTTACAATTTTTGTTTACTTTTGTAATTCCAGAGTATAAACTTTGTGGATGACAATGTCATATTTCAGTGTCAAAAAGTTTGGCACGCCTGTTAGCATCATGCTAATTGTATGACATTATCCTCTCTGAGAAGAAGAAAAGTAATACCAAGGGGAAATATACTTCTCTTTATGGAAATTTCTTCTTATAGTTTTGTTTGGGGTTTGTCATTTGTTTCTTTGTTGTTTTGTTTTTTGAGATAGGGTCTTACAATATAGCCCAACTTAATGAGGAACTTGTGTTCCTCTAGCTTTAATTTTCTGAGTGCTGATACCACAGATGTGTATCATTGTTACAGATGTGCATCATCATTACAGATATGTATCATCATTACAGATGTGCATCACAATTACAGATGTGCATCACCATTACAGATGTGCATCATCATTACAGATATGTATCATCATTACAAATGTGCATCACAATTACAGATGTGCATCACCATTACAGATGTGCATCATTACAGATGTACACCATCATTACAGATATATATCATTACAGGTGTTTATCATCATTATAGATTGCTTCACCATTACATATATGTATCATCATTACATATGTGTATCATCATTACAGATGTGTATCATCATTACAGATGTTTATCATCATTATAGATTGCTTCACCATTACATATATGTATCATCATTACATATGTGTATCATCATTACAGATGTGTATCATCATTACAGATGTTTATCATCATTATAGATTGCTTCACCATTACATATATGTATCATCATTACATATGTGTATCATCATTACAGATGTGTATCATCATTACAGATGTTTATCATCATTATAGATTGCTTCACCATTACATATGTGCATCATCATTACATATGTGTATCATCATTACAGATGTGTATCATCATTACAGATGTTTATCATCATTATAGATTGCTTCACCATTACATATGTGCATCATCATTACATATGTGTATCATCATTACAGATGTGTATCATCATTACAGATGTGTATCATCATTACAGATGTGCATCATCATTACAGATGTGCACCATCATTACAGATATATATCATCATTGCAGATGTATATCATTACAGGTGTTTATCATCATTAAAGATGTGCATCATTATTACAAATGTGTATCATTATTACAGATGTGTATTATCATTACTGGCACAAATTGTTTTTCTTAAAAAAGAAAGACAAGGGGTTAGAGTGATGGCCCAGTGGTTCAAAGCACATACTGTTCTTAAAGAGGACCCGAATTCAGTCCCTAGCACCTATGTCAGGTAGCTCACAACAACATGTAACTTTAGTTCCAGGGGTCTGTCTCCTCTTCTGGCCTCCAAGTTTCCTGCACTTGAGTGAGCATACATATACACATGCACACATACACATAATTAAGAGAAGAGTATCAAATGTAATAAGTAGACATATATTGACTACAGGCAATAGATGTGTAGATTTTTGATGTTAAACCATTGTATTTTTCTACTTTTCAAAAAATTTCAATGTTTTAATTATCAGACAAAAGGCAACAGGGAATAAAATGAAGGCATGATAATAGAGTAGGGTCTGTCGCAGCTGGCAGAAATTGCCACCAAAACAAAATGAACTTGGGGCTTGCAGAATACAACCATTGCCAAGATCTGGGCGAGCAGGGTGGGCTGCAAAAGTTCCTCTAGTCTCACATCCCAGGCTGGCCTTGCAGAAACACATTTGTCATTTGAATCAGTCATAACTGGATCAATGCTCCATTTTGGGCCCAAATGGTAAACAGTTTCAAATTTCTCTTCACTGGCAGCTACTCTGGGGTTAACAAAGCTAATCCTAAAGTTCTCTCAAAGTTCAGTGACTTTATTTTTAGGAAGCGACCCATGCCCTGAAGCCACACCTCCTTTTCTTTTCATCTAAAAGCATAGCCCTTAGTTATATTTAAAGCCTGCCCCAGCCCACACAGCTCACTGTGACTCCCTGATCCTTGCCTTTCTCTCCAAACAAGTTGCAGCATGTCTGCCGCATGTGTCCTGGGTGGAAATGTGAGCTGAGCTGTGTCTTCGGTGATCTAAGACAGCAGGTGAGAAGTTGCTCCCTGTGTAGCTTCAGGGCTCTGCCCAGCTGCCCTTTGAAGTTATTCAACACGAAGGAATATCAGATCACGAGAATCACACAGTGAGGTCACAAGTTGACAACTGATCTAACTTCTCCTGTACCAAACCCAAATAAATAATGTGATTTCGTTGTAAACAGCCCTGGGTCAGCCTCCTCCTCAATCCCTAAAGAGAAAAATATTAGCATCATAACCTCCCAATGACTGCTGTAGCCAGTCTCCTGCAATAATGAATTCCACATAACCGAATGTTCTAGAAAGATGAACCACATTTCATCAAGCACTGAGTCGGTGTGATAGAGTTTTCACCAATGTGAAAATCCATGTGAAATACATGAGATTACATGTATGTGTATCACACACTGTGTCCGCAGTATGTCTGCTGGCATCATCTCCACCTCTCTCTGAATCAGACTGCCACGTCTCACAGCCTTTCTTGACACTGAACACCCACCCACACAGTGTGCCATGCTAAGCCACAACTTCACCAAGTAAGAGGTTGAGTGAGTTGGCATGAACACAGGTCTCCAAGGTCGTGTGCAGAATCACAGGGCCTTGACATCACTCAGCAGCCTCCCAAGGCTGTGAACCATTTCAGGTTCTCTACGCTGAGCTCGGCAGGAAAGTAGCTTCCCATGTGATTTCATCCAAAAAGGGTACTTAGTTGGGATGACCTTATTCCTGCTAATGCCACCAATAACTATAAATATCACCCGCAGGAAATTCAATCAAGTTGCAGAATGAAAAGCAGTGCACTACTCATCTGGGCCGTTCCTGGTCCTATTGCTGCTGTTTCAGAGTCTGTTTGGAAATTACAGGTGCTCAGTGAGAAGGGGGAAAGTTGAAGTCTACGGTTTAGACTGTATAAATTCTGGCTAATTTTTTAGCAAAGGGAGTGGGGGAAATAAACCAGAAAAAGATTTTCCAAAAATACTGTTAGAAAAATAATAGTATATGTTTAACAATGTTAGACCAAAATCACTTCTAAAAAAAAAGGAAGGAAGGAAGGAAGGAAGGAAGGAAGGAAGGAAGGAAGGAAAGGCTCATTCTTGGTGGAAGAGGCCTTTAATTCCAGCTCTGAGTGGGCAGAAGCAGTGCATCTCTGAGTTCAGCCTCCTTAAAGAGTTGATTGCTTCAGTCACTAACAGCCCTCATGTGACCAATGTCCTCAGAACTGAACTGCAGGTCTCTTCAAGGCAGGTGGATCTTTGTGCATTTGAGGCCAGCCTGGTCTACCACAGCTAAGTCAAAAGGAAGGAAAGAAGAAAGGGAGGGAGGGAGGGATATAGGGAAGGTGGGAGAGAGAGAGACCAAAAAAAAGAGGAAAACGGTAGCAAATAAACCTGTGGGTTCCGTCCAAATCAGTGATGTCTGCTAACAAAGTTCAGATAAAGCAGGGAGGGACACTGTGACTGCTTAGCTTTTTAGGCCCAGGTGTAAAATATCCATAAAGGATGCTGTTGTAAGAGATAATAGTCCTTTTTTGCAGTGTGCACATTTGTGGATGGAAGCTTGTGTTTGCACGTGTGTGTGTGTGCACACGTACATGTGTGCATGTATATGTACGTGAGTGTTGCTCCCAGGCATCTTCCTTGACCACTCCTCTCTGTATTTTTTGAGACAAGGTCTTTCACTGACCCTGTACCTCACCCACTAGGCCAGGCTGGCAGACCAGCGAGTTCCAGGGGTCTGGCTTCTGGGTCATCCCCACTCTATTCCCAGCGCCTGGATTACAGACCTGGACCATTGTGCCCAGTTTTTCCATGCACGCTGGGAATCAAAACTTAGTTCCCCACGCTTGCCCAGCAGGGCACTTGACTGATGAGCCATCTCTCCCATCCTGGCAGATGCACTTAGAGAGCAGCTTAGCAGTATGTTTCAGGAACTTCACACCTCAATTTCTAGGCATGTACCCTAACAATGTAAAAGAAAAATTACTGTGCCCAGACATATGTTCCGGTATCCTCAGCAGGCTTATTCACACCAACAAAAACTTCAAAGGATTTATAAAAGGGTGACCAAATATGGTTAGCATAGAGCCATTGAAAATCAGAACTATAAAGCGATACAAGTTTCTAGAGTGCTCGGAGATGCTAGTGTGAGTTAGAATGTTGAAATTTCGCTACTGACTCAGCCACTTCTCAAATACCTCCGAGTTAAACTCATTGCCCAGAGGGACTCTTAATTTCTCCTCCCTCGCTTGACAAGCATTCTTAGTACAGATGGGCACTCCAGAAACACAGAGGCTCTAAAATCTCAAACTGTTAAAAGTACCAACATGATACCACAAGGAGAACACTACATCTGACACCATATGCTAGATCAAACCAGAAATATATGAAAAATATCATACAGGACAACTTATAGGCAATATATATAATACATACATGAAACTTAAGTAATTCCATACTCAGACTTGAGTCCAACCTAGAAGATACTTGATTCTGCATATGCAGATATAACAAAATCCAGGAGAAAAAACTCCAAATGCAAGCATTTTGGGTCAGGATTACTCAACCTGATTATCAACTAGCCAAAAGTCTTCTTTGGGGTCCACTCTTGGGACAAAGGGCTGAGTGTCAGTCAGTGACAGGAGCTGAGCTTCAGTCACAGATGACTGATTCAAGTAGGGTACAGTGCCAAACTGAAACCAATTCAACTGTACTGTCCAGAAATGTCACCTGCCCACATTGAAGGCGGGAGTTCTCAATGTGCTAGCTCTGGGGACTTCCTGATTTATGAGCATTCTTTGATCAATGAAATAAAGATTAACCCCATTCCTTTTAACACTAATAGAATAAACTCACTTTGTGCTTTCATGGTAGTAAATACCAGTAGGTAAATGCACACACCGACGAATTGGAATTTTGCAGACTTCAACTATGATGTGCACAGAAATCATTTTAGATGATGTCTAGTGAGAAGACAACATGTCGAAATAATCTTTAAGCTTGTTTTAATATCATCATATTATCTGCATTCATTGTCTGAACATTGAGCCCCCTCTTAAATTCTAGCTTTGAGCCACAAACTTAGGGTAAAAAGATGGAGAATTATTTTGCAGAAAATCAAAGACTAAGATGTAATAACCACAATTTTTTTTAATCAGTACATGGAGCTGGAAATTAAGTGATTAAGAGTGCTTGCTGCTCTTGCAGAGAACCCACATAAGGCAGCTCACAACTGTCTGCCATTCCAGCTCCAGGGGATCCAACGCCCTCCTCCAGCTCCCACAGGTACCAGCACACACAATGACATAACCAAACCCATATACATGAGAGGCCCTTAATTGGGCAACAGATCAATATCTGTGAGTTGTTTATATTAAAATGACAATGGGGGCTGGACAGAGACCTGACTTTGTGGGTAAGAGTGCTTACTGCTCAGCAAAGCATCAAGTTACTGCTACCCACGTAAAAATCTGGGTGTGGCTCCACAAGCTTGTAATCCCAAAGACCAGAGTAGTGAGAGGTCTTGCTGGCCACAAACCTACCGTCAGGTCCAGTGAGAAACTGTCTCATGGGAGTAGGGCAGAGTGCTAGAACAGGACACCCAATGTCCTCCTATGACCTCCATGTTCACACCATATGCACGCTGACACACACACACACACACACACACTTTTAATTAAATTAAAATTTAAAGGAGATCATCATAAAGACCAAAGATCTAACAATGTGACTTGCCCATAAACTCATCTACTCGTGAGAAGCAGGATGCTGTGTGCTTCAGATAGTGATGAGCACAGATCTGAATCCGATGGGCCTCCCCCCGTGTCCCCCCACCGCCAGCTCTATACCTTTAGGCAAGTTTCATCTGTCCTTTCAATAAACCACTGGACAAGAACTTGGCATTCTATTGCACTAGATGCTGTCATATACCCCAGAGACAGAACCAGAAACAGGAAAACATACCCAGTCCATCCTGGGCAATCAACAAGAAGACAATTATGACAATCAAAGAGAACAGTGTGCAATGTGGATGGGATGTCCAGGGGATTCGTGGAGTTAGGGAAGATGCCTCTGACACCATGAACTTAAGACACAAGCAATGAGAGAAATATCAGAGTGTGAGACCCAGCATCACAGCTGGTCTCTTCTGGCCTCAGTCCTCAGCTTGTAGGCAGCCATCTTCTTCCTGTGCTGTCATGTGACCTCTCCTTGGCATCTCTGTCTAAATTTCCTCTTAGAAACACACCATTAATCCTGGATCAAGGTCTGCACTATTGACCTATCCTTAACTAAGGACCTCTTTAAAAACCATGCTCCAAAAGAAGTCTTCTCTGGGGTCCTGTTTTGGATATGAGTGCATCCTCCAAAGGTTCCAGTTTGAAGCTTGGTCCTCAGTGTGGAAATCTCCGGAAGTAGTGCAACCTTCAGGAAGTAGAGGATGGGTGGGAGGTATTAAGCCACTGGGGGCAGTGTCCTGAGAAGAAATGAAGTTAGTTCCCACAGAGCAGTTTGTTGAGCTACTCCTGACCTTCTGGTTTCCTATCTGACTTTGTGATCCTTCTCATACACATTTCCATCAACAGGTCTTCACAGAAGAGGAATAAATGGAACCACCCAACCCTGGACTTCTGGCTTCTAAAAATATGAACTAATAAACTCTTCTTTATATTCTACCCACCCTCTGGCATTTTATTATGGCAATAAGAAAGACTAATATAGACTAACATGAGAGTCTAGGGGAGAAGAAATTCAACCTAAAAGATCCACCATCACCATGGTGACTTAACATTATTTAGTGTGCTCTCAATTACATAACATGTAAAAGAAAAACATCTAGTGAGAAATACCCACTTCCAAAGATTTGGGATTAAACCCTAAAACAAACATCCTACTGAATGCTATCATTCCTACTGTAGTAGATCCTACAATGCTCAAATACACCCACTGCAGTTTTGCAATCAATATAGCAGTAAAAGTTGCAGTCTACTCAGAACAAACAGAGAACAGATAAGAATCCTGGAATGTGATATACTCATTAAAAACAATGTTTAAGAATTTCCAGTGACATGAAACAGCACTTATGGTGGAATGCCAACTTTATTTTTGAAGTTCCTACTTTTTATTGACCTCCTGCCAATCAAGCTTGTACCTTCCCCTCCCTAAACCCCATCTTGTCTGAGTACTCAGTGACATTCAGGCTGCCAAATCAATCGGGTGGCGACTTTTAGTCCCCTCCCTTCTTGGCATCAGCAGGGCTGGCCATAATGGGTCTGTCCCTCGTCCTTATCAGTTCCTCCTGTTACTAATGAGATGCCACAGCTAACACCTTTCTTCCCACATTCCTACTGAACTTTTCTCAAACTCTTCTGGCTCCTCCCTCTCTCTTCCCAACCTCTAAGTGTTACAATTTCCCAGGCTGCCTTGCTTGCTCCATGGTCACCTTTCTGATGATCTCACTTAGCCCCATGTCTTTGGTTTCCATTAAGACTATATGAAAGGGTCGAAGCATTAGGAAGGTTGACAATCATGGCTTTAAGGGCTTAGTTACAGTGGATTAGCACCAACAACAACACTCATTGGTGTTCAGGATAACATGGCTCTATCCTAACTAATTACACCTGCACTGACCCTAGATTTACAGACAACAGTTCCCGAGCTGTAAAACCATCTCTAAATCCTGTAGGCTCTTCTTTAACTATAATTTGAATCTGACCTTTGTTCTCACTGCCTCCCACAAACCCTTCTCTGGCAGCCTTGTCCGCCCCCCCCCACTCCTATTCTCCCAAGGACAGCAAGAGGGAGCACGTTACACCAAAACCAGATGGCATCTTCTCCAAACCTTCTTGTGAAATATAACCACAGCATGCCAGCTTGGTCCACTTCTCCCAAGTCTGCTCTCACATCAGCCTCCATGCCAGTTCCCAGGCCCTGAGCTTGTCTCTGCTGCAGTGTCCTTGCACTGGGCTGCACCTGCGCCTGTGACGTCCCTTGGTAGAGCCTCACAGGTGGCTTGTGTCACTGGACTCCCCAGGAAGGTGGTCTCCAAAACATCAACTCTCTGCCCCTATTCTCATCTCCCTCCTGTTGCTCCCTCCCCGATAGTGACACGTTTTTATCCAGTCACTGTCTCTTTCTGCCACTGCGATGAATGAAGCCCCACGGGGACTGACTGAGCAGTGGTTGCCTTTGCCCTTGTGCTGGGAACAGCACCTGCTCCTAGAAGAGACTCAAAACCACTGATAAAGAATGAGCACATGCAGACAGGTGGAAAGAAAATACACGCAAAGGTTAACATGGACGATCACCTACGACAGCAAAATTATAAGGTTTACTAACTTTTGTTTAAGTTATGTTACACGGCAGATTTTCATATGGTTTGTTATTGCTGTTGCAGCGCAGTGAGGATCAACATTCCATTTTCAAAAAGAAACGTTAACTTACTTAAAAGGCAGGTTTAAACCTACTTCAAGTTTTAAAGACTATAAGTTACATAATATAAACAGTGTAGGAGATAGGGTGTCCTAGACTTTACAATGACCCTGCTATACTGAGACATTATTTTAACTCTCAAAGCAACTCTTCAACTACTATGTTTGGTTACTAAGTCTAGTATTGTTATCTGCATATATAATTTATTCAAAAAGCAGGTTTCTTTTTATTTTGTTTAAGTAGCATAAATTTGCACATGTCTGTGTGTGTGTGTGCACATATGCACATGCACATATAAGCATGACACAACATGTGTGGATTTCAGAGGCTAGTTTGTTAGAATTGGTTCTCTCCTTCAGCCACGTGGGTCCTGGAGATCAAATTCAGATCATCCGGTTTAGTGGAAAACGCCACTCAGCCATTCACTGACCCTGAAAAGCTTCTTTTACTTTCATCAAGTAAAATCATTAAACAAGACAATTTTTTTTTAATTAGAGTAATCAAAACTAGTTTTACAAGACTGAAATGACTATCAACTTGGGTATCAAATCTCTCAAATTTGCTTTAAGATAAAGTGAAGGGAAATTAAGATAGAAATAAAATGTAACTTCTCTATCTTGGTTAAAAGTCATATTCCACAGAAGCCAGACGGCCAACAGTCTGGAGAATTTGGCCTGAGGGTCTATTATCTTTGTAACTCAGTTCTTCAATCTATAAAATGGGAAGCATAAAGTGAGGGCTTCTATGCAGATTTGTTGACATATGCGAAGCACTTAGGATAATCCCTGTCTCAGGGCAGTAACAGACAGGAGTCAGTTAGTATGCCCCACCCCCAGTTGGTCCCCCTCACACCCTAACACAGCCTGGGAGGGAGCTCTAGAGAGAGACAGACTGCATTTCTGAGACAGACTTTTATTTCAATCACTGGAATTTTACACTAACCTAAAACAGCCTGCCTCATTGAATCAAATACACTTAGCTACTGATGTTTCTTCCTTTCCCACACTTAATCATTCGAGTAAAGCTGCCCTCTGTAAAATGTCAGCAGACTGCACAGAGCTAAAAGAAAGAAAGAAAGAAAGAAAGAAAGAAAGAAAGAAAGAAAGAAAGAAAGAAAGAAAGAAAGAAAGAAAGAAAGAAAGAAAGGAAAAGAAAGGAAATTCCACTGTATGATCTTCCTCAGGCTTGAGACAGTTCCAAACTGATCTTCACAACTGAATGAAGAAAAATGGCTACGTCAGAACCTTTCTAAACCACCACTTGAGTTATTCTGACAGCATTCCTGAATGTAAATAAATAGCCATATCATATGACTTTGGACAAAACACTCTGGAAGAAAAGCTATCCATGCTGTGCCAAGGCTTTTTCTCACTAAAATAAAAATGCTTCCAAAGGTCACTGGTGCCCAAGCATCATTAGTGTACACATACTCTGGGCAGGCCACGGACACAGCCTCAAGGACTGTGACCACTACACTCAACACTGGTCAGGCCAACAGTTGACACTTCTGTGAAATCTGAGGTCACTCCTTCAAATGGAAGGGAACCGCAAGGCCATAGACCTGTTTGCAAGCAGTTAATCCTCTGGCTACTGACTCTTTGCTGTGAAATGTAACCTAACCATTTTCAGAAAATAAAACTGTAGACTCCCAGGCCTGAGAGGGCACAGCTGAAAGGAATAAGCAAGGCCCTCCTTTCAAAACAATAATCCATAAAATTAAATTTTATAATGGGCTTTCTTGTCGCTGACAGTTTTATAAATAGAGAAAGTATCCTAATAAATACAAGAGTTTAGATATTCCTGTTAGGGCTGAGCAGTAGAATGAGTGTTTCTTGTGTACAAAGGCCTAGATTCCATACTAAGCACCAAAAACCATAAATAAATCAAATGTTCTTTTATCCATGTATGGGCCTGACTTTCCATATGTGTTTACATTGTTTGGAGGTCTGTAGAGATGAATCAGTGGGTAAATCTGTGTTGTTACAAGCATGAGAACCTGAGTTTCTGTCCCCAGCACTCACATAAAATCCTCAAGTGGAGGCATGTACTAAACCCCAGAATTGAAGGGACAGAGACCCATGGGGCTCCTAGCTAGGCAGTCAAGCTAAAACGTATATGACATATAATCAGTATGCAAATAGAAATCTGATAATTATTAAGAACTAATACCAACAACAACTGCCTTCCAGCTGGAAGTTGCCAGCCCCCAAATAAATTACTGTCCTAACACATCATGCTTTTTAAACAACGGCTCATGATAGTCAATGATAGTCTTACTATTCCCCAATTATTTATATTTTTTTGTGTTTTCCAAAAAAAAAAAAAATGAACAGCCAAGGGAGTTTTTATACTTTTAATCTAGGTAACGCTTTACCATTGACAATAGCTCGGTTTTATAGTAATTTTGTTTGTTTTCTTACAATGTGAAACTGCTAAGCTGTCCCCAGTGAGTAACTGGATGATGTAATTATGAGAAAGAAAACAAGGAAATTCCATACAACGATTCTGTAAGTGAAGATTTAATAAGGCCACAAGGGCTACATCATTAATCATGGGCTTCACAACCATCCGTCAAACTGGCTATTTGGTAATCTACCCAAAAGCCCCTACAGATCATGAATTCCCGGCATCCTCTTCCCTCCTATTTTCCCCTTTACTGTCAGGACTTGGTGACATCATTTCAAGCAGACTTCCGTAGAGTGAGAAGAAGAGAAAGATTTTGGCAGTTCTTTAGGAACTACGAGTCTGTAAAGGCGTAACCCCATGCCTGCTTGTCAGTGTCTTCTCATTGTGTCCTGGATTTCCTGGATGTTTTGGGTTACAAGCTTTTTGCATTTTGCATTTTCTTTGACAGTTTAGTCAGTGTTTTCTATGGTATCTTCAGCACCTGAGATTCTCTCTTCTATCTCTTGTATTCTGTTGCTGATGCTTGCATCTATGACTCCTGATCTTTTTCCTAGGTTTTCTAACTCCAGGCTTCAAATTTTTATTTAGATTGCTTAATGATGCACCAAATGAACTCCAAATGGACCAAATATATGCCAAATACTTTGTCTTAGTCAGGGTTTCTATTCCTGCACAAACATCATGACCAAGAAGCAAGTTGGGGAGGAAAGGGTTTATTCAGCTTCCACTTGACACTACTGTTCATCACTAAAGGAAGTCAGGACTGGAACTCAAGCAGGTCAGGAAGCAGGAGCTGATGCAGAGGCCATGGAGGGATGTTTTTTACTGGCTTGCTTCCCTGGCTTTCTCAGCCTGCTCTCTTATAGAACCTAAGACTATCAGCCCAGGAATGGCGCTACCCACCATGGGCTCTCCCACCTCGATCACTAATTGAGAAAATGCCCCACAGCTGGATCTCATGGAGGCATTTCCCCACCTGAAGCTCCTTTCTATGTGATAACTCCAGCCTGTGTCAAGTTGACACCCAAAACCAGCCAGTACACAGACACAGTCTCACAGACAGAAAAACAGAATGTGGTTTTTTTTCCCCCTATCCCACCCTACCGAACATTTAGCATCTTTCCTTTTCAGTGGCACAAAACATCTGCTCCATCACCTGCACAAACGCAATGACCTTATTACAAAAACCTCGGTGTTTATTCAAGAGCAGATAATGCAGTCACCCAAGTGTACTGCTCAAAGCTGAAATGAAACATATTCCACCACAAAGCTAAACCACTCCAGTGGGTTTTTGTTAAGTGATGTTTTAAATTAGTATACATGATATTAGATATCATTACGGCATTTTAATAGAGTATATTTAACAGACCCTCCTTTTCCTTCATGTCTCCTGCACACTTGTTACCCCTGATGTCCCCACTTTGTAACTTCATGACCCTAGTCTCTTTCCTTTCTCATGTCCTCTGTGGCCTTTTGCTGACTCTGTCCTTCTTCCTCCATTATTTTTACTTCCCCCACCCCTGGTCTCCTTTCTAGTTTGTTAGACTTTATTATATTATTACATTTACTCACATCCACCACACACACACACACACACACACACATATTATAGGCTAGGAGCCTGTTATGAGAACACAGTTTTGTCTTTCTGAGTTTGGGTCACTTTACTTAACAACATACTTTCCTAATCGATGTTCCTGCTATCCAACCATAATTACAGTCATTCTCCTGATCAAAACACTTGACAACTGAGTGAAAGATTCTAAGAGGACATTCCACCAGTGACTGCTACAGGACCTGACCTGACAGTTTCTGATTCTGGCAGCAACGAGCATCACTTCTGGGCTTGCATGGATATGGGAGAACAACAAACCTTTCGTGAGAAGGAGGGACACATTCTGACCCACACCCTGAACAATAAGAAGCCAGAGCCAGATCCTTGTCATTGCCATAACTCACTCTGACAGGGTCCATGTGATAAACAATGTTCTTCTCTGCAGAACCAAGGCCAAAAAGGGCAGGGAACTCATAGGAACCAAGCGCCAATCCTAACTTACACTGAATTCTGCCTTTAGGTAATTGTTTTCTCTTGTAGAAAGCCATTTCTCCTCATATAGCTTAACATCGGAAGGACTGTTGCCCAGAGGGAAAAGATATCAGGCAGGATAATAGGATCCCAGGTATATCCAGCATCATGTGGTCCCTGGACCAGCAATGCCAGCAGAACCTAGGATCTTACTAGAAACGTTAATTCTCATACCCACCTCAGACACAGGAAATAGAAAGTCATGCTGGAACCCAGTAGGTCATCACTCCAGATGATGTGGATACACTTCAAAAGCCACAGTCACACTTGTCAGTTACTCTTTAGGTACTATGATTTGTGCAAAGAGAGTTCCTGGGGTGGCCAGCATTGTGCTAGCTGAAAAGATAACTCAAAACTGGGAAAATAAAGACGAGTCAGGCAGGCCCCATAGTGAGAATGAAGTCAGATCTTCTAGGATGCTCAGCACCATGGACCAGGTATGAGACAGCTCAGGATTCAGGTCAACACGTCTAGAAGGACTGGTGGTCTAAAGGCAAAGAAGCTGTTCTCAGAACTATCACTCAAAAAGTGAAAACCCTACCCACCCACTTCCAACAGGACCCATAGACAACAAGAGTTCCTTTGCAAAATTGTCCTAGAAGGGAGAATCTAATATAAGAAGTAGATAAAGCCTGAACCACTTATTAACACCACTGTTTCCAATGACCTGATGTACTGGAAAAGTTGGGGATGGGACTAGAAAACCTTTATTAGTAGCAGTAGCAGTAGCAGTAGTAGTAGTAGTAGTAGTAGTAGCAGTAGTAGTAGTAGTAGTAGCAGTAGTAGCAGTAGCAGTAGTAGTAGTAGTAGTAGTAGTAGCAGTAGTAGTAGTAGTAGTAGTAGTAGTAGTAGTAGTAGTAGCAGTAGCAGTAGTAGCAGTAGCAGTAGTAGTAGTAGTAGTAGTAGTAGCAGTAGTAGTAGTAGTAGTAGTAGTAGCAGTAGTAGTAGTAGTAGTAGCAGTAGTAGTAGTAGTAGTAGTAGTAGTAGTAGTAGTAGATCATCATTGTCATCATCATTATCATCGTCACCATTATTTTTATTATTAGTTTCTCCAGATAATCCTAATAACCAGGCAGATCACAATCTTCCAGCAGTGTCAGGATAGAGCCTGGGGCTTCTTCATTAGAGTCATTTGGGGCAGCTCAACAACAGGAATTCCTAGGCCCTTCTCAAATCTCTAGGTATTAGCTCTTGAGAGTGGAGCCAGGGATCTGCGCTGTGGCAGTGTTATCAGCTGTTATGATGCACTGTGGCCAGAGGGTGGATGATAGACTCTACTTCTCCATTCCCATACCTCCAAACTATCCTCCCTGGCTGTTACTGTTTTCTTATTCATGACCTCATTTCTCTCTCTCTCTCTCTCTCTCTCTCTCTCTCTCTCTCTCTCTCTCTCTCTCTCTCCTCTATAGATACAAGGATAATTCACCTCCTTGTCTTTTGGGGCCACATTCTGGGATGGTATAGAAGTGGGAAGGAAGGAGCCGTCATGGTGTGTCTCCAGACATGGACCCATTCCTGATGCATGAAAACCAGGCTTCATACCAACCCTTGGCCAGGGATATCATGGGTTATTGCATTTGAATCACCCGAGAAACTTTTAAACCTGTTGTCTAGCCATCGTTGACATCAAAGTTGCTGCCTCACCTGGAGCAGCAACTCCAGGGTGATGCAATATCTTTAAAGATCTCTCAGGTTAACATGCATGCTCAACATGGCTTCTCCTCTGTGAACACATTCTAAATCAGCAGATGGAAGCGGGCCTGAGATGATACCTTACTAATGACTACCAGACGAAGAATCACCTTCAGGGCTGTTAGAATAGCTGAGTCTCTCCCTATAATGTCTAATTCAGTATGTCCTGGCTGAGACACCATAATTTACATCAATAGTAAATTCCCAGGGTGCTACTGATGGTCCAGGGAGTGTGCTTTCAGAATCTGTAACCCAGAGACCACTGTCTTAGCTTAAGTTGCAGGAACAAAATATCATAATCTTGACCTTTCAGACAGAACCGATGCAGAAGGGGAAGCCTATAATCAGAATGGCATTGCAGATGGGTACCAGTCAGAGTCCTCTCCTGGGCTTCAGAATGCCTACATCTCGGTATTCTCACATGACTGAGAGCAGGGAAGGAAGCAAGCTCCTGTGTTTCTCATTAATCCTATCCTGATTCATTCTCGCCTTAACACAGACACCCGATCTCCTCCTAACACCAGCATGGAAAGGTACATCCGCAGAAGTAGGGAACGCAGGCATCCAATCCATTAAAGAAGAAAAAAACTCGTTTGTCAATATTAGTGTACATTTAAAACAATGAATTCACGAAATTCCTAGGCAAATGGTCAGAACTTGAAAATATCATCCTTAGTGAGGTAACCCAATCACAAAAGAACACACATGGTATGCAGTCAACTGATAAGGGGATATTAACCCAGAATCTCCGAATACCCTAGACACAACTCGAATATCAATAGATTTCTAAGAAGATGGAAGGAGAGACCCCTGGTCCTGGAAAGACTGGATGTAGGGGAATGCCAGGACAGAGAAACGAGAGGGGGTTGAATGGAGAAAAGAGGGAGGGAAGGGGGCTTATGGGACTTTCAGGGAGGGAGGAAACGGGAAAGGGGAAATGATTTGGAATGTAAATTAAAAAAATAAAAAAAATTAAAAAAAAAAGAACCTGGAGAGTCAAAGACAGAGTGCACCAGGCCTAACCCATAAGATGACTGGTCTGGGGAGAAGCCCAAAGCTTGTTGCTCAGCCAGCCTCCCAAGGGAACAGGGGCCAGCAACTCAGGCCCCACACTCAATTCTAGCTCCTACAAATGCAGTAAGAACTCTATGGTCCTAAGAACAAACTTTAATACAAACATCATGTGATGGTTTGTATATGCTTGGCGCCATTAGGAGGTATGGCTTTATTGGAGTAGGTGGTCACTGTGGGCATGGGCTTTAAGACCCTCGTCCTAGCTGCCTAGGAGACAGTCTTCTAGCAGCCTTCAGATGAGGATGTAGACCTCTCACTTCCTCCTGCACCATACCTGCCTGGACCCTGCCATGTCCCCACCTTGATAATAATGACCTGAACCTCTGAACCTGTAAGCCAGCCCCAATTAAATGTTGTCCTTATAAGACTTGCCTTGGTCATGGTGTCTGTTCACAGCAGTAAAACACTAAGACACATCAGACATGCCCTTGACAAAGTGACCTCTCTGTAGTTCTAAAAATGCTCTCATAGACCACTACAGGTCCAACATGAGAGAATAAAATACAGACACTTGGAACCAGAAACATTCCAAATAACTGCAAGTTTCCTTCGTTAGAACTTGAGCTTCTGCTGTGCTTAGAATGTCTGTGAGCCCCACCACCACCAAATTTCCGTGTAAATGGTGAATTCCTAATCTCTGAACTGGCATTAGGAAGTGGGACATTTGGAAAGTAGAGAGTCCTTTAGGCAAAACGTTTTTGTGGAGTTGTGTAAAGTTTACCCTTGCGTTATTCAAATGTTGATTTCTCGATGACACTATCTAGTTTTGGTCTAGACATGACTTTGTAATGCTTATGTTAAAAATCTCCTGTCTCAAATTTGTGTAAACAATGCTCATCATTTATTCTCTGCCTTGTCAATAAAAGCTGGAAAAGCCAATAGCTAGGCAATAGAGGGAATAGGGTGGGATTTCCACCAGCCATGCAGAAGGTGGGGCATTCACCATGATGAATGGATCCAGAGAGACAACATGGGAGAACACAACTGAAGCCCAGATAGCTAGTACAATACAAAATGCAAGTATCTCAGGAATTTTGGCTGGGAGGTAGCTAGATTAGATTAGAAGATTAGAATACAATTATAATGCCTAGTTATTGTGCTTTTAAGTTGCACATAAATCTTGGTGTCTCTGGGGAAATCTCTGGGTTCATATTGAGGAACTAGCTAGGGAAAAAAACAGGTGCTGAATTAATTTAGTGCTTACATTTACATTAATAATAATTATCACAGAGTCCTATGAGCAGGATTAGTGGTCCTTGGTGGTTCCAAAAGATCCCTTGCACCTTCCACCACATGGTCAGAGTAAATAATCATATGCAAAGCGGGCCCTCATCTGTCAGCACCTTGATCCTTGCCTTCCTGCCTCCAGAACTGTAAGAAATAAAAAGTTCTGTTGATTATAAGCCACCCTGTTTATGGAATGTTGTTATGGCTACTTGATTGGAAATACTAATCAAAGGGTTAGAAAGCCAAGGCCACAGAAGCGTTTTCTCAATGACAATAACCACATGGACACAGGAAGGCAACCCAGATGGCTGTCAGTCAAACGGGCATTAGGTTTGACTGAACTCAATATGTCGCAATTTTGTCATCTATAACAAGAGGAAATACTGCCTCCTTTAGACTGTTGAGGGCACAGGAGAGACAGTAGACAGCACTCTTAGCAGAAGGCTAACACACAGTAAAATCAGGTACACAGAATAGTTACCAGTAGAATCATAACGCTATTTAGCTTGGGGGGACTTCACTTGAATCAGGAAACCCAAAGACCAGTAGGACTGCATCACCTGGGCACCAGTGAGAAATGTACAGTCTCACTTCCACCCCTGAGGGAAGCACTGTCCTGTGGTATTTCCTAGGAGCTTTGAAACAAAACTAAAGCAAGGACATACCTCTAAAAAGGCTAGTTCAATGGGTTCCTGAGAACAGGCGTCAAAGAATAAATATTCTTCTCAATAGAGTCATTGAGTAAAAGGCTGAAGGTTGCATGCGCAGGCCTTAGGGTAACATAAATAGGTATAATCCTAATTTTACCATTTGCTGGCTCTCTCACTAGCCTAGATAGCTTTAATTGCCAGCTTGACACAGCCACTAACCATCGGAGAAGTGAGCCTCATTGTAGGCTCGCCCAGATTGGATTTGCCTGTGAGCATGTCTGTGGGTCTTAATTGTCAATAGATGTAGGAGTACCCAGACCACTGTAGGCAGTACCATTCCAGAGCAGGGGATCTTGGGCTATATAAGAAAGCTAGCTAAGCATGAGCCTGAGAGCAAGCCAGCAAGTAGCACCTGCCTCACGTTTCTACTCTGCCTTCTCTCAGCGACAGACTGTGATCTGGAAGTGGAAACCAAATAAACCCTTTTCTCCCATAAATTGCTTTTGGGCATGGTGTTTGTCACAGCAGCAAAAAAGCAATTAGAGCAACTACCTTAGGCCGGTCATATCACCTCTTGGAGCCTTGGTTTCCTCATTCTAAAAATTGGCCTAAGAGTGTCTCTTTCATAAACACACTAAAGTAAGCCATAGTCTATAGAAGACGCATGTAGTAATACCAGGCATGCCATCAGCCATGTTCATGAATGTTAGTGCTTTATAAAGACCTCCAATGACAACAGTTTTCTTCCTGATGTTTTAGCTCTTTCCTCTAAAGGAAACACTTGTTAGAAAGGTCTGCTAATGAATCATAAGGATGCTGCAGTTATCACTAAAATCAGACTGCTCTTTCCCTCAATCAAGCTCTGTAGTCAGATGGTCCTTTCCTGTTGGGAGTCTCCATCAGATCCCTTCCATTCTGGACAAGCTAAGAGGGCATGTTCTGTGGAGAACGAGTCTGTCCACAATGCAGGCTCCTTCTCTTGTGAGCTGTGTGACACTAAGTCAGTTCTACTCGCTCTCAGCCTCGGGTTTTCTCATCTGTCAAACAAAGAGTCAGGTCAAGTCAACTGTGTGGTCCCTGTCAGCCCTCCTCAGGTTCCTATGCTATGGTACAAGAAAGAAACACTCACCAAAGATCAAATCATGTTCTTACTTCATGGTTCTCAGTAAGAAAAGAAACTCACTCATCACGGCTGACACACAGGTGACATGTCAGAGCCTCCAAGTGATAACCCGGTCAAATGAAAATTTAACAATAGGCGTTCTTGAAAAACCTTCTAAATATAAACACATTTCCTCGGCGGGCAGAGGATTTCCTGAAGGGTTCTTCTGTGGAAACTGACAGGTCTTGATAATAAAGGGTATTTGGATTGACTGTGTGTGTGTGTGTGTGTGTGTGTGTGTGTGTGTGTGTGTGTGAAGCAATGTCAAGCTCTTTGTCTCCTAACAACTCGAAGTCACTCTAAACTGTGTCAGGGTGTGCCCTGCAGTTTTCCTTCCACTATTTCTCATAAGTTCCCTCCTTTCTTTTTTTTTTTTTTCTTTTGCTTTAAGATGAGCCCAGCTTGCCACCGGCTCCTTTTCCACACACAGGAGCTGGTCATGGTATCCACACAACCCCCGTCAACCCTTGCATGCTCTGGCCTGTGTTCCTAGCTCACAACCTACACTGAGCAATTCTCCCTGCTGAGCCTTCACAGTCACTCCTAATATCCAGCCTCCTGTTTCCAGCTGCTGTAGGCTCGCTCTGCAGAAGACTTTGAGATCACCTACCTCTCCTCAATATACCGTTCTTGCCTATTTCTCCTTTTCTGTACAAAAACTTGAGGTGACCCATCTCCTCTTCCTCCTCTAGACGTTAAACCTGCTTCTAGTTCCACTAACCCAACCTCCTCCATCAGCAAGGCCCCTCTGACACTCTCCACATCCATTGCCATCTTTGCTTCCCTGGGGGGAAGCTGCCTCTACCAGTCCTCCTTGGTCAATTACTCTGCACCTATACCAGTTACTGGTGGCAAGGCAGGAGTTACTGCTGTCTTCTGACTACCTGAGCCTGGCAAACACAGTAATAACAACGACCCGCTAGTTTCCAAGCCTCTGTTAAATGCCAGGTGATGGGATAGAGTCCTTATTTCTGCAGGATGGACATGAATCACCACTTCCAGACTGAGGAACCCAAGGCTCCGTTCTTGCAATGGGATCCCCATGTGGCAGGACAAATACCCAAGGCAATGAACCAAGCTTACCTGAGCAGTGAGCTCAGTGTGTCCATTTACTTCACCCTCCTAGATACTAGAAGCTGAGCCAATGAAAATCTCCCACCACTTATGGACACAGTTCCATGCTTCCCATTGCAGGACTTTTGAGCACATTGGTCTCTTGCTGCAGTTAACATTCTCCTAATCTCAGTCTGCAAAATTAACAATCCTGCCTACCTATGCCATCAGCTCCTAACAGTGGGATGCTTCTAATGCAGCTGAAATTGGCATGGTTCTCTCTCCTTTGAACAGGGATGGCACTTGGACTTTCCAGATCCATTCCCTCCAGCAACATACTACTAGCTGCCAGGAACCACCCTTCTTTCACCATAGTGAAGAGGAGAGCACCTTCCCTATACGCCACAAAATCTTGCTGCCTTGAGCCAGCATTTTAAGATCACCCAGGAAGAATCACACTAAGAGAACACAAGTCAAAAAGCACATAGAATCATCTGGCCTCTGCCAATGCTCTAAAGAATTTGTGATGAGTGTGATGACTGTTGTTCTAGTTTCATTTCCAATTCTGTGATAAAATACTCTGACCACCCCCCTCCCCCAAAGAAAATTTAGGGGAGAAAGGGTTTATCTTAGTTCACAAATCCAGGTTAGAATGCATCACTGCAATGAAGTCACAATGGCAGGAATTTGAAACAACACGTTACATCACATCCAAAGTCAAAAGCAGAGAGAAATGAATGCATACATGTCACTTGCTGGTGGTACCCAGCTTGGTTTCTTCACTCACACAGTTCAGAACTCTCTGCATAGTGAATGGTGCCACCCACAGTAGACTGGGTCCTTCCAGGTCAATTAACACAAGACAATTCCCCATAGGCATACCTAGAGACCAACCCAGTGGAGATAATCCTTCACTGTTACCCTTCTCCCACCTCGTCCCTCCCTATTTCCCCACGACCCCACCCCATGACTCTTGTCTATGTCAAGCAGACAATTAAAGTTAACCACCACTACTGTTTTTTTCGTCAAGTAAAGACCAAAAAGCATGAAGGATTGAGTTTTGGGGCTTGGGGAGTTGTTTTGTTTTTTTAAGTTTTAAGAAACCACAGTAAAGCTCAAGAAAATGCATGTTATTTCTCATAATTAAAGTTCTTCAAGGAAGAAAAGAGGTGATGATGGGTGAGTGTCCTACTCTTGGAAGGACTCAGAGCCAGGATAAAAGGCTCTGTGGCATAAGAGCCCGGAGGATGCCTGGGCTGGAAGAAAGACAAGGCTGCTACAGGAGATGACAGTCTTCCTAGGACACCTCTAAGTGGACCACCTCCCTCCTGGTATGAGGTGTCCCCTGAGGATGACTGGTATTTATAACACTGGAAACCATTTGCAGAAGTCTCACCCTGACACACACACCATCACTTCCCAAGCATCCATCTATCACTTAACCTTAAAGTTGCCCAAGAACAAAAATGGAAAAAGCCAATGACTTCATCCTCTGATCATAAAAGTCTGTGTGGTTGTCAAACTTTCCAAAACTGCCAAAAGCTATCCTAATATTTAGACAATTTAAGCAGCAATTATTGTGCATGATTTACCGTGTTCAATTACACAACCATAACTCAAGAGAGAAAGAAAAAAGCTATTCAAGACTTTAGATGCCTCAGCTTATCTGCAAGTGATCCTGATAATATATAATGAACCGAGAAGCATAATTAGCCCAATTCTAAATAACAAAGATCCATTTTAAAATGCTGGCTGGAACTCTCTGTAACTGCAGGTGTTTATGAGTAAATATTAGGAGAGAATGATGAAGTAACATGGGATCACAGTTTATGTTCTGTAACGCTTACCAAGTTCTAGGACAGGAGATAAAACAAGGAATGAGTAACACACTCAAGCCAAAGAGGACAAGTGTGTTCTTTTCTTCCAGTCAGCGGCTGTCATCACACTCAAACACTTGTTACAGCTATCTTTATTAACTGTGTCATCCCAACTTTGGACCGGGGGTAGTGGCTATTAATTTACAATCTTTGAAAGCATTATCTCTGCCTCATAGTATCTATGAGACAATAACCATTTACTATAGACAAATATCACATGATTTTCTGAGACACTAAGGACCAGAGACTGAATCCAGGACCTTGCACACACTAAGCAATCATTCTACCCCTGAGCTACAAACTTCTCTAGAGAAAGAACAGCACCAGGAAGGGCTTCACAGCAAACCAACAAGATTGTCACCTACACGATTTTAAAAACTGCCTCCCATACAGATCAAAACATGGCACAGATGGGTAGACCTATCATCCCGACGGGAGACAGGAAAAACACTAGTGAAAGCCAGCTTTCCTCCCACGTGCATGCTCGGCCAGCGAGGGGAGTCACGTGACTGGGTCTGATATTTGGTCCCATTCAGTCATTCTTTTATTAGCGTCCCTAAAACAGTCCTCCAAAAGGATCTGTGAAGGAAGAACACAAAAAGCACAGAGACGTATGAAGCCCCAGTGAACCACCCAGCCGCCATCATCCCTGGTTCCTTTGTGTGAACAAGGAACTCCAAAGCTCCAACCATTGAAGCTTTTTAAGACTCACACAGTGTGGTTCCAAATCTATGCATTTAAGAACAAAATTCTATTAGTGCTTTACAAAAATGTCGAGGAATCTAGCATTATACTAAACACTATTTTGTTAGCTGGGCATGAAAGCACAGACTTTTAATCCCAGTACTTGGGAGTTAGGCAGGTAGACCTCTTGGATTTGTGAGTTCAAAGCCAGCCTGATCTACACAGTGAGTTACAGAACTGTGTAATAAATGAGACCCTCTCGTCAAAGGCAGTGGTGACACATGTCTTTGATTCCTGCACTCAAGAGGCAGAGTCCTTTCTCCTCTTCCTCTTTTATGTAGGCTCCTGGGATTGAATTCAACTCAGCATAATTGTGATTGCCTTTACCTACAGGGCTATTCTGTCAGCATCTTTTTTATAAAAAACAGGCCTTCACTATCTTACTCAGCTCAACCAAACTTCTTAGCTTCCATGATCTCCCTGCCTCTTGAGTATCTGGGACAACAGGTACACACCAGTATGCCCTGCTTAAAAAATAAACACCCTAAAGTCTGTCTCCACGTGATTTAAGCTAAATATACCTCACTAGGTTGAAGTGCATACTTCTCCTGTGCACTTTAAGTCATCTTTAGATTGCTTATAATATCCAAGTCAACAGAAATGATATGTGCACAGTTGTTATATTGTTTAGGTAATGGAAGCAAGAGAAAAATATCTGTACATGTGAAATGCAGGTGCGGGGTTTTGTTGTTTTTGTTTTTTCCAACTATTTTTGATCTGGGACTGGCAAAATCCAAAGATGCAGAATCTGTGGACACAAAGAGCTGACAACTCTAGTCCTACAGGATGCCCAAGGAATGGAATAATTCCCAACGAAGATGACAGCTCTGAGTTTACTGGCCAGAGACCTTCATCTACGACTTATGCACAGCACGGCAGGGACTCCCAAAATGGCAAGATGGGGGCTCACAAATGTCTGTCATTCTTTTTGAAAATGTGTAAGGGTTAACAACTACCTAGCTCGGGGTTCAGATCAAGTACTGCCTGCTGTTTTATAGGTACTAGCTTATTCAGTTACCTGCGCTACACAATGACTATGTGATTCCTCAGTCGCCATGCTAACAGTAGGAACTATGGTTATTCCTGTTTACCACTGAGGAAGCTAAGACAGAGAGGACACCCGGCCAGTAAGTACAGAGACAAATGTGAGTGAACATTTGTCCTTAGTTACTACACTATTTGGCTATTTGGCCTTTCAAAGGGAAACCAGCTACTCCTGTGGCAGGTCTACAACATCATTGGTCTCTCAGTAATTGAGGGTCCCAATATTAAGGGTAAAAGGAACTTGATCTCTAGGCATCTCTTCCCCTGGGCATCCCTCATCCACAAGATCACAGTTCTTTTCCAAGTAGAGCGTGATCCAATCTCAGAAGACACAGTGCTTGACAGGAAAAACTACCAAGGAGCTTGAACTGGACGTCAGCGTTGAAGAGTCCTGCTGGTTACCGCTGCCTCTCAATGCCTACAGGACATACATAGGACCCTGTCAATCATAGAAAACTGATAATATTGCAAATGATTCATGACCATAAAAATGCAAACCAGTAGTATCTAGGAAATCCAAATGGTTGCTGCCCTGTGGGTTGAACCATTTTGCATTTATGTCTAAATTTGCTCCCCCATTCTTTGAACCAGTTCTGGCATCTCTCTGGTTCCTACATTTAAACACATGCTAATCAAATCTCTGGCACACGTTCATTTTATATCCATATGAGTCAGGATTGTACCCTCTCTTTTAAAGTTATCCTTCAACATGGATTTCTGAGATGAGAACCTAGGCATCAAGAAGAAACTCAATTACAGCAACGTTCCAATGTCACAGTTTCCATTCAGACACCTTAGCCACTGTGTCTGAATGTAAGACAAAAATTGGGATGTTATTTTAGAATTCAAAGTTTGATGGTGGCACAAACATATTAAAGTCTGTTCCTCTTAAACACAATGTTTTAAGAAGAAACCTAAACATTTGAGAGACATTGTATAACATATTGCCTCAGAAACAAAACAACAAAAAGACACCTGACTGCAGTGTTATTTTGTTTACTCTAAGCCCTGCAGGGATAATTATCTTCCTGTTGCAAAAACAATAAACAACAGGATCTGTGCCATAGTTTCCCAGAGGGGTGTGCACAATCACGGGCTGCCCGTGTGATCTCTGCTGTAGGTGGAGGATGAGGGAAGACCTAAGAGGGTATGTATGTTTCTTTAAATGTTGGGGGATGAGTGAAATGCTGTGCACGTGCCTGTTACATCAGTCACTAACATCCATCCAATGTGAACTTCAAGGACAAAAAATTGCCCCTGAAAACTAAAAAAGCTTGGCCTGAATTCAGTCTCAGCCCCATACCTTAAGGTCTGTTACCCCAGGATGTAATCACATCATTGGCTCGTCACTTCAGAGCCAAAGAGCCAACTTCCTATACTTTGCATCACAGGTTCCTGGGGCTCTGTAGGACCCCAGTGTGGTAGTCATACATGGAGACCACTCATCTTCAATCAGGTCTCACCTGACTCCTCAGAATTTGAAGCAAAACCTTTCAGTGGGTGCAATATCACAGTAAATGCAGGAACAGAATAACCAAGGACCACCTCAAAGAGGGTAGAGAGTATCTGGATGGGGAGGGGAGGGTGAAGCCTCACCGCTGACTGAGAGAGAGGCTATGGGCCACTGGTGGCTACTGAGGGTGTGAAGAGGAGGCAGTCAGTTGTCTCCAGGAATCAGCCCCTGAGAGGCTTCCCATGCTCATACAGACGATACTGAGTAGTCCCAATGTTTTGTTTGTTTTAAAGAGCATATGAAGTTGGTAGGATGATGCTGGGTGTGGATAGGAGAGAAATTGGAAGGGACTAAATTGAGGGAACAGATTTGATCAAAATGCATTATGTGTATTTATAAAATTCTCGGGTATTAAAAAAAATATATTATTTAAAGGTTAAAAGTGCTTATCTTTCATTAACTATTAATAAGAAGTCGTGGTTTTCCTATGGCTGTTTTAACAAATTACCACCAACTGGTTGACTTAAAACAACCAAAATGTATGCTGTCCGTCCTTGAGGTTTAAAAGCCTGAAATTCATCCTAGTGGGATGGAATCACCATACTGGCAGTGCCACAAGGACCGCAGTGTCTTAGAGGGAACCCCTTTCCGGGCTTTCCTGGGTATAGTGACTGCTAGCATACGTCAGCTGGTGGCTGCAACAGTCCAGTCCCTGCCTCTGCCATTCCATGACCTCAACTCTGTGCTGCCATCAAATCTTCCTCTATGTCTTACAATAAATGTGTGATGTACTCGGGGTTCACCCACATAATCCAGGAAAACCTTGCCACAGCAAGATCCTTAGCTAACCCATACCTGCCAAGTCCTGGACACCCCAGATGTCATTTGCAGGTTCTAAGGATTAGGACTTGCTGTCTGGTGAGGGAAACATTTCTGAAACAAGTGTTCGGTTCCATTATAAACATGGCTAGAGGCATTCTAGAGTAGTGACGGTATGTGGATGTGACACAGCCCCAACCTTCACGTCCTAAAGCAACTATTCAGAATAACAACACTGTTTCCAGGATCCTCACCAGCTCCCAGCAACCACTGGGAGTTCTTGGGATCCCCAGCCTATGGGTGACAAACTGAAGCTTAGTTTGGAGGAGTACATTTAGTCACCAAGCAAATGGCCTATCAACTGTTCCAACTCCTTCCACGTCCCTGAGGAAGAAACACTGAGGGGAGGCTGCCTCACAAACTACAAAAATCCTCAATCCCTTAGCCCAGCATGCTAACAGGCAGGCTCCAACTGATGTGACTCAATTGGGAATGATAGCCAAAGACCCTGGACCACAGGCAGTGAGGAACTTCTTCCTTCCTCTCCTTTTATCCCTTTCTTCTCTTTTTGCTAGACCCTTTCAAACTACCTTTAGTCAAGAACCACTTCTCCTCAATCTATACCCCAGCAGATACTCATCACCCTGGCTGCAGGAAGAGTGAGAGACGGCAGCTTTTTGCCCTGCATTGCCTCAAACACAGCATCCTGCATCCCTCCCATGTAAGACCTTCCCCTCCCATCACAAAATGCTGTCATCTACTCCCCTGCCCCCAGTCTGGACTCCCTCTGCATTAGGCTTCAGCCAACCCATTCCCTCCCCAACAGCACCCTAAAGGCACCAGTCTGATTCTCAACTCTGAGAGCTGAGTCTCAATTCCCCTCGGAATATATGCAAATCTAATTCAATTATCCACATGTATAAAGTGTACTTGTTATATGTCGCTACAGCCAACTGGCTGATGAAAGGCAACTCTGGCTCACAGTGAGCGAGTCTATCATATCAAACAAAGCATGGCAGCCGGAGTAAGAGGCTGCTGGGCACATCTGGACAGATAAGGAAGCAGAAAGAGGACAGGAAGTGGGTCCAGGCTTTAAAATCTCAAGGCCCACCCCCAGCAACTGACACCTTAGGGTTTGCTTCCTGAAGGTCCTATAACCTCTGCAAACAGTACTGCCTGCTGGAGATCAAGAATTCAAACACACAAGCTTACAGGGGACATTTTATACCCAGAGCACCAAAAAACAAGTACAAAATGCAAACCTAATCAACTCAATAGGCTCAGAGGACACGATGAGAAACTCGTTCATTCAACAACCACTGGCTGAATTCCGGGCATGCACCAGACACAGGGCACACTTAAAGGACATTGTTGCACTTGACTTGTTTAAACGGATAGTTGAACAGACTCTCAGAAAGCCACGAATTAGTATGTCATTCCTTCTTGGCAGAAAAGCTAGAGATGCTTGGGGGGAGAAGAGGCGATCAGAGGCCAGACAGGCTAAAAGTACAAAAAGAACAAAAAGTTCAAACCTCTTCCCTAGTTCCCAGAAAATAAAGGAAAGCAATTAGGACAAAAGAAGTAAATGACACTCATGGTGCGCCCTGGAAAGTCACACCGAGTCCAGCCATTCCTGTGAGTCTGCATCCAAACCCTTCATATGTCCAGACCTGCTCCGAGAACTTCGGGGGAAAAAAGGGGGTACCTTGAGGTCTTTAATCCCAAAGAAGAAAGTAAGCTCCTAGAGGAAGTCCTGGATGTTGGAGAAGACAGCCACAGATGCTTGGTTAACCAAATCAGCATTGCTCAACCCCAGGAGGGTGGGAAGATCCTCCCCCCACTGGAATCCCCAGTGAGAATCTGAGGTTAATTTTCCCACAGAAACATCACCAGGCATGGCAGCTGAGCTCCAACCAGGACAAACACCATCTGTAGTCTGCACAGATCCTGGGAGGCAGGGAGATAAAAACAGGCTGGCTCTAAGTCTGAACCCTGCCTTGGGGAGCCACCTAAACCCTGGTGGAGTGGCTAGCTCAGCAAAGGGCCCGGCACAGTTAGGGCTGAGTATATGACATCACGTTTCAGGAGAAGACTCTGCCACAGGCCACCAGACAACAGAGTTCTGTCAAATACACCACTTGTTCAAACACAGGGGACCTTCTGCATTCCAGATAACACGTGAGCCTTTCCGTATTTTAGATAATAGCAATAATTATATCCATGCTAGTTTAACAAAATAGAACAGCTTATCCAAAATGTAAGACCAGTCATAACCAATATCTATATAGTACTTTTTTTCCTGGGACAGGGTCACACTCTGTAGCCCAGGATAGCCCTAGGACTTCAGATCCTCCAGGGCACTGGGACTTCACCACATCTGGCCTTCTATAGCACTTTTCTGTCAAGAAATTTGATAGTGTATCTTGTATGTTATGACCCCACCCTAGAGAAAACATGTATAGAATTTTGACATACTCTTTAGAGAGAAAGGTAGAGTTCAGAGGCCTCAGAGAGTCTTGCTCTTCTCCTGATTCTGTTGTTCCACTGAATTGGGGCAGGAGTTCTGAGAGACAGAGCTGTCTTATTCTGACCCATCAGGGCTGGATGAGCTTGAATGTGCCGGACTGCTTTCCCGTTCTGGAAAACCACCTACGAAGCCTTACTCCTGAGCAACGGTGAATGCCAGAAGGAAAGATGAAAAGAATCCCAACATTTGTTCAGAGCAGAAACAAGGAGGGAGAGGATGGTCAGGTGGGACACTGAGAGAGTTTGACTTAGCCAAAACCACTAGAAGGTGGAAGAGCAGAATACTTACCGTCATTGGCAATGGTACCAAAAAGACAACCTTGCCCCCATCCAGGTGAATCCAGTTGAAGACAGACAGACAGACAGACACACACACACACACACACACACACACACATGCCTATATGTTAAATAATATTTTTATTATTTGAAGGTTTTGTGCATGTGTACAGTGTCCTGATCATATTCGTCCACCACTATCTCCCTTCTTCTTATGCCCCTACCCCGTCTCCCACCCAACTTCATGTCCTTATTCAAATTGTTACTAACATAACAATTGAATCCAGTTAGCTCTGCCCATATGTGCATGGTGTAGTAATGAGCCACCTACCAGTAACCATACCACCAAAGGAGAGCAATCTCTTGTCCGGCCATCAACTACTACAGGTAGGGGGAGTGGGGAGGAAGGGAGCTCTTCACCCTCCATGCTGGAATTTTCTGCCTTGAGAGTCCCAGAAGACTTGAAGTATTAAGTGGTGCCTCTCTCCACTGACAAATGCCAGGACACAGAGCCAGTCACCCTCTCTACAGCACACCTTACAGTACGTACTTTCTGGAAATGGCATCCTCGGTGGAGACCTCTGTGGAACGACCTGAGAAGTTAAACTCATTAAAAATATATGGTGATTCCTTCGTAATCCCAATTGTACCTCCTGAGGATAAAAATAGACCTAAAACAAATGTCTCAGAAAATTCTTCAGGGCTCTTTGTGCAATCTGTGATCCAATGATCTGACCTAAGGTCTGTATTAGAGAGAAGGATTATCCTTCGGTAAGAGTTCTGAAGTGATTTCCCTAAATACTTAACAATCAAATCTAAATCATCTCTGGGTTTTGTTTTTTTTGGAGGGGGGGGAGTGTTGAGACAGGTTTTCTCTGTGTAACAGCCCTGGCTGTTAGAGAACTCTTCTATTAAGATCACAGTCCACCCTATCCGATTGCTTTCCAAGCTCAGTACAAAACTGAGGACTCCCTTTCTCAGCAGCACCTCCCTTTCTCTGCCTGACCTTTTCTGGAGAGTGTCCCTGAGCATAGACGCCTTATCTGAAGACCCTGTGCAGAGCTCTCTGCAAATGCTGCATAACTCAGCACACAAGTCCTGCTCTGGCTTCCCACCCTCGTGATAATTAGGTACTGTGTTATGACCAATCAACCCGTAAGAGTTCTTACATAACCTACCCCTGGGTCAATAAAGAGAGCTGTCTCACTGAAGCTGTCTCTAGAAGCCTTTCCATCACACTCACAGCTGTCTGAACTCTGCTTGAAGCTTCTGTTCCTTCCATCCTCGTGGTCCACCAGTCACCAGACCTCGGACTCACCGGGGAGAAGGGAGACCCACACCTGGCCGTCCTGGAACTCACCAGGTTGGTCTCAAAGTCAGAGATCCACCTTCCTGTGCTTCCCAAATGCTGGAATTAAAGGTATGTGCCACTCCTGCAAGCCACCTCTGCATCAAGGATTCTTTAGAAGTCTGTAAATTTGTCATTTTTGTTCTCAAAATGTAACCTTTCCATCTCAAGTCCAGATGCCCAGAACCTGAAAATCTAAAAATCTGAGGCAGGAACATCAGGAGTTGAAACCCAGTACATCCAGGAAATCACAAAGCAGATACCGCCGGGGCGATACAAGACCCTGGTTCACCAGGACTAAAGCAAATCAAATAAAAGTCAAAATAAAATAAAAAAGAGTACCAGCAAGATGGCTCAGTGGGTTACCGTGCCTGCCATCAAGCCTGCTTCCTGAATCCAATCCCAGAACACACAAAGTGGAAAGGAAGACCTACTCTTCAGGGTATCCTCTGATCTGTACATGCATGCCATGGCAAAATGCAAACACACACAATTAATCAGCTAAGTAGTTAATTAATTAAATCTAAACTGTAAATAAGAGAATAAGAAAAAGAGGCCATTCAGATGGCTCAGTAAGTAAAGGCACCTGCCCCAAGACAGGAGACCTTAGTTTGATCCTAGGACCCACATAATAGGAGGAGAGAACCCACTCCTTGGGTTGTCTGTCCCCCAGTCTCCACAGGAGTGTCAAGGCATGCTCCCCATCCCCCAACCCTGATCCCTACAAGAAACTAAAAAAAAATATCAACCTAAAAAAAACTAAAGCCCCTATATAACTAAAGTTATATGAAAGCAAGTGAGATTAGGAAAAGAGATTCACTGTTCTAGTTCATTTATCAAATGAAAATTAAATTGGGATTCCTCCGCATGGCTATTAGGATGGACAAAATCCAGCTGGTGCTATCAAATGCTGGCAAAGATGTAGAGCAAAACTATTGTAACTTCTTGCTAATGGGACTTTAAAATGGTACAGCCACATCGAAAGTCAGTGTCAGTATCTTAAAGGGAAAAACATCTATCTATGCTGTAACCACATCGTCTAGCTATCACACCCTTTGGTATGTCCCCAAAGCAGATGAAAAATTATATCACACAAAAACCTAAGCAAAATATTTAGTATCTCGATTTATAATCCTCAAAACTTAGAGGCAACCAGAGCCCTCAAGTCAGTGACTAGATAAACTATAAAACAGACAAACAATGGAGTATTATTTCACGCTAAAAAGGCCTGCGCCAAGGCCTGTTCAGCTGTGGAGGAACCGTACTGGTGTGAACAAGCCCATCTCAAAAAGCTGCATCAGGCAGGGTCCCAACTATGTGACATCCCGGAGAAAAACAAACTCTAGAGCCGGGACCAGTGGCTGCCAAGGGTTCCATGAGAGGAAGGAATGATTAGGCAGCCAACGAGACTCTTAGGGCAGGGCAACTGTTCTGAATCTACAGTGGTACATCCCTATCATGCATACATTTGCCAAAATCCACAGGAAGCACCCCAAAAGTGAGCCCTTTTGTATAATCTATTTATAACGGATGAGAGAGGATACTGACGTCTCTGTAGGGTTCAAAAATGGCAATGAGTGTCCCACTCTGGTGGAAGAATTTTTGATAAGGGGAGGGAATGTGGGTGAGTAGGAACTAAGATGCTAACGAGGACTCTAATTCCTGCCCAATTTTGTTTTCAACAAAATGAATTTTAAAATGAAAAATAGGGCAGTGACATAATTCAACAAGTCAGAGGTCTTACTGGGCAAGCCTGGTGACCCAAAAAAACACATAAAAGTTGAATAAGAAAACCAATTTCTGAAAGTTGTTCTCTGACCCACACATGCATGCATGCACATGCATACACACACACACACAAGGGCAGGGGAACTGATAACAAATAATGAATAAAATAAATAAAATTTAAAGAGAATAAGTCAAATAACAAAGTTTATTGCAGCCTACTTTTGCATATGTTTACCATTCTAGTATATAATTTTGCTTTTCTACCAAACTATCTTCTCATACTGAGACTCCCCCCCCCAAAAAAACAACCTGAAGTTTTTAACATATGTATTTTAAAGTAATTCTTCAAATTTGGGTCTTTTCACAATTCCAGCTCTATTTTCTAAGTCTGTGGCCTTAACATGATATTGCACTACTTGGATGCTGTATCAAAAGTAACATGCAAACGCTAAGCAAGGGTGACATGCTATGTGCATCAGAAAACACTGAGGAGGTCGAGACAGCAAGGCAGTTCAATGGGCAAAGGCACCTGCTGTCAAACCTGATCACCTAAGCTCAGTACCCAAGACACACATGGAAAAGAGAGATCCAACTCCCACAGGTTATCCTCTTACCTCCCCCCTACACCAAGGAATACATATTCCCATGTACATAATAAACAATTTAAGTAATTTTCAAATTCAGAATAAAATAGATATAGTCATTTCTGTGATGGCTGATTATTTAAATAAACTACACACACACACACACACACACACACACACACACGCGCGCGCGCACGAACACTACATTTCTACTAAAAGACAAACAGACATTTAAAAAAAAAACCCAAATGCTTCTCCGACACTCTGGCAAAGCATCTGTGTATTAATTTATATTGTAGAAAGAAAAGGAGCAAGACACGTTTGAGAAAAAAGACATGGGGCTGGAGAGATGCTGTTGTGATTACCTCACAAGCTGCTTTTCCCAGGTCCAATTCCCAACACCCATATCACGGCTCACAACTGTGAGCACAGCATACACAGTCCACAGGCACACACACTCATGGTGTGCATATATACATGCAGGCAAAACACCTATGCTCATAAAATTTTAAAAACTGTTAAAGACATATCCATAGGGGAAAGAGTCTACTTCATAGAAGGAAAACTGCAACTCCCCCAGTTCGTTCTACAAAGCATCCTGGTCTTAAATACTAGGCCATTCCTTTCCTAAATACACATCTAATAAAAGTATGTGTCATTGCAGAAACTCTTAGCTGGGCTGTTTCCAAACACCTGATGTATTCCTCCCGAACCCTCCATGACTAAGCCAGCATGACCCCATGTTACAGCCCTACAGGGGCACATGCCCCTCTTTATTACCTTGTTCTCTCTCAATCTAAACCTCCTAATCTTGACACGAAAGAGGTCTCCCTGACAGTGTCTAGCACGCTCTAGACAAACACTAGCTCTTCAGTCTTAAACTATTTGAGAAAGTGAATAATACCTTTCTCACCATTTTCTTGTGCCATCTTTTATCCCAGGATGTGCACATCACAGAAGACCCCCCAAGCTTCAGTGTATATTCATGAGCTGGGTACCTGCAAAATGAGGGCCCTTAGATGAGCCTATTAAGGAGTTCTGATTGGCAGGCCTGTGGCAGGGAGCCAGAGTCTACATTTGGTGTTTAACCCCTAATAGGGTTCTGATCCAGGGAGTCTGGATACCACACCTTCATAAACACAGCTTTGAAGAATGTGGAGGTGGATGCTTTAAACATCTTCCATGTAAAGGAACAATTAAGCAGAGCACAAATACAGAAAGAAACACAGCCACTATTTATAGATATATTTTCAGGATAGAAAATGGTTCCTCTGTGAGCATCCAATATAAAATGAGCATAACATACATGGTTATACCTGCTCACACTCCCATGTTCCCTCCTGGAACTGAGAACACTGGTCCATCCTACGGGGCTTATACTATGCAGGCTCAACCTGAAGCAGAAATGAGGGAAAGAGGAAAAAACAGAAGAATCTAATCTCTGGGGCAGGAGAGATAGCTCAGAGGTTAAGAGCATTGACTGCTCTTCCGAAGGTCCTGAGTTCAAATCCCAGCAACCACATGGTGGCTCACAACCATCCATAATGAGATCTCCTGTCCTCTTCTGGGTCCTCTGAAGACAGCTAAAGTGTACTTACATAAAATAAATAAATCTTAAAAAAAAGAAAAAGGATTCTAATCCCTGAGGTCCAAAGGAGCCAATTTCCTTGTCTCCCTCTCTCTACCAGCAATGATCACAGTAAGAAGACCAGATCTAGATATGAGGAGAGAGAGCCTTAGTCACTGGTTGCCAGCCTCTATGAAGCCCTCCAGAAAGTCACTGAAAATGGATAAGACTAGACCCAACTCACCCCTCCTGATTCCTAAACCTACATCACTCTTCCTTTTCCTCCTTCTTTTCTTTTTTCTTTGGGGGGGGTGGGAGGTGGGGGGTATGGGATGTGGAAAGGGAACACAGAACCCTTTGCAAGCTAAACACAGGAACCTCTACCCCTAGAACAGAGAAATCCCCCACCCCCAGAATTTTGAATCTCCACCATTGTTGGTGCTGGTATTTAATTTTGTTTTGTTTTGTTTGCTGTTTGTTGTTGTTCTTTAGGTTTGCTTTTTTTTTTTATGTATATATGAGGGAGGGGATTTGCATGTGGGTGTAGTGCCCATGGAAAACAGAAGAGGGCATTAGATTTCCCCTGGAAATGGAGTTACAGGCAGTTGTGATCTGTCTGACCTGGGTGTTGGGAACTAAATTCAGGTCAGGTCCTCTGCAAGAGCAGGACACGTTCTTGACCTTTGAGCCATCTCTCCAGTCTCTGTTATCTAGTTATTTTGAGACTAAATCTTCCTGTACCACCCAAGCTAGCAAACATACTATCTAGCTAAGCTGTTCTCCAACTGGCAATCCTCCTGCCTCAACTTTCTCAAGCACTGGGATTACAAGTGTGTGCCACCATGGAAGGTAAGAGAATTCATATCTCTACAAACCCCTCTGCCCAGCTGGTGCTACTAGCCCAAGGCCCATCAGAAAGATGATGCTAATGGTTTATGACTTATATTCAAGCAATCCGTATTAAAGGAAGGAGGGAAGGAAGGAAGGAAGGAAGGAAGGAAATGTTATCATCCAGCAACCCTCTAACACTGAACATCAGGCACTTTAACCTGCTGCACAGAGAAGCCTGCTACAATTCACATTCTCTTGTAAGAAAAAAGGGCTGTTTAATGACACCATCCCAGTATCCATTGATTTAAATGAATTTCATCTGGTTTTCCACTCAGAAACCAATGCAGCTCGCAGCGCTTGTTAATCACGAACCCTCACTGAGGGTCTATTGTACACACAGCTCTGCCAGGCAGCCCAGCTTCCTAACGGATAAAAGAGTAAAACAAGAACACAGTGGCTGCCTTGAATTTACTTATCGTCTGCATTATTTCACTTCCAATTACTACGAAATCTTGGACTCGGTTAACCTTTCCACTGTCACAAGAAGGAGGGAAACAGGGATCCCCTGAGAGGATTGTCCTTGTATTTTGCTTTGAGAATAAAGCAAATCGCCAGGGGTGGGGGGAGATTGAGCGGAGAGCTAGACATTTTTGCTTCATTTCAAACTGCAGGTGTCCCAGAGTTAGTGAACTCAGCGTGTGGCATGAAGACTAAAGCAGAAAACCCATGGACACCGGGCGGGGGGGGGGGGTCTCATGCCTGCTGTTTTTCAAGACAAATCTTACTCAGACAACCCAGAAAAGAATATCCACAGAATATCCATAAAAGCCTTATTATCAACATCCAATTCTCTGTATACGGCTCTGGCATGCAGGGCAGTCATGAAACCATGGTTTAGAAGATGCCGACTTTAACCATCCATTTGCTACAGTGTATAAATGTCACACATATGGCACACAGACAAGGGATGCAGATATCCTTATTAAAAACACTACATGGAGAGTCATGAAGAACTGACAACCATCTTAGAACTGCAGAATAATAGCACAATGTTCCTATGCCTACAAATGTTCCATTTTCCCTACACCTCTGTTTCACTGGAAAATTTAGACTTTCCTCTGTTGCCTCTACCTCCTGTCTGTTGTACAAGGATTCCCCCTTGAGTCATCTCCAAAATCCTCTGAAGTTTTCTCTGCAGTCTCTTGCTTCTCATTTGTCAATAGCAAGGAATCATATGGCTGCAGGACAGCTGACCTCACCTACTTCGGATGACAACATCTCCCTGCACTCCCTCACCCCACTCACTGGCCAAATTCATCTTTTATCTGGCCCAGCAGAATCAAGAGCATATACTTAAAAACCAGCCCATCCATCTTCTAATTTACAAAACACAACATTTCGCAAACTGTTTACTGACATCCATGCCAACGATATTACTCAAATGCAGTGCAGTGAAAAAAAGCCACAGGGAATAGGAGAGTTGGCCAAGAGCAGTACTCGGGAATCTAAAATTACAGGGGAAAATCATACAGCATTCATTTTACTTAGTCCCAAATCTCTATCAGATGATGTTGAGCAGAAAGATTCTAAAATTGGCAGGGAGAAAGGAAAAGTCCTCTTAAAGGTTGGGCTATGCCAGGGCAGCCTTACAGAGAGAGGGAGGGGGGAACTGAATAAGTGTGTGCCCCTGAATAGCCGGCATATACGGTAGTGTCTGGCGAGCCAGAATAAGCGCACAGAGAAAAAGCAAAGCAAATGGAGATGATTGTCAGAAGGTAAGAATGAGCAAAGAGAGGAGAAAGCTGAACCCCGCGGGGCATTCTGAGGACTTTAGTTCTAACCCGCTAAGTTACACTTGCCAGTCAATGTAATTCTATGCAACTCAATTAGCACTAGTGCTATGGCAACCCAAGGGGCCTGGCTACACAAAAAATAACAGAGAAAACCCTGCTGTCCCTGGGCTCGATGCAGATCAAGCAGCAGAGATGCCCTACCCTGTTCAGAGCCAAGCACTTGGAAACAACACAGGGTGAGCGATGATTGTTCTCCAAAAGGCGTAAGTAGTGTGGGCACCAGGAAAGACCAGGAGGGGGCAGCCCTGAGCAAACCAGAGCAACTGAGAGCCCTTGATATTGTATGTGGGATGCACTTTCCAAACAGCATCTCACACAGCCCTCCGAAGGCCTCGGAATGACAGACTAATTAAACCTATTTGCCTGCAGAGAGTTAACCTGGCCTTGCTCAGGTTCTCAGAGACCACGCAGTAAGGAAGCATGAAGGTCAAGATCTGAGCCCAGTATTCTAACTCCGAAGCCAGAGTGGAGCCACACAGCCTCTAATTCAGGCAAATCAAATCAGAGCAAGCAACAAGCAGAAGAGAAAGAACGCGGCCGGCACAGCAGCGAGACTGGAGAGGGAGCTCTGAGTAGCCCTGCTGTTTTATGGTCACATGATCCGTGCTCATCGCCAGTGTGTGGAATCATGGCGACCTGGAGTGCTCAGTCCGTATTCTGCAGCCCGGCAATGAACAGGCACCTCCTGTGTCTGGTTCCACAGGTTCCCAAACAGTTGGCGCGACACCAACAAGTTATGTATTGTTCTCTCTACACTAAAATGGCAAGAGCCATTACTAGCAAAACAAGCATTTAGGCAAAATAAGACCATAGTCTCTCCCTCTACTATAAATCAGCATGCTTAATTGGCACATCAGGGAGCTTTTAAAAGCATAACACGAACAGGCAGCTGGTAGATAGGTTTCTTCCTGACTTTGTGTGTTCCGCTTGTTTTATAATTAAAAATAGAATGTTTGGGGCTGAAGAAATGGCTTGGCAGTTAAGAGTACCTGCCTAATACTCTTGCCAAGGACCCAGGCCCGGTTCTCAGCAGCCACATACTCTTAGACAACCATCTATAGCCCCAGTTCTAAGTATCTGTTGCCCTCTCCTGGCCTTCACAGATTCCCACGTTCAAGTAGTTCTTATAAATTCATGAAGACATACACAAATGCACATAAAATAGTTGATAGACAAATAAATAAATATTTTTAAATAGGATTGTTAATAGAAAACACATATGGATACAGACACTCATAAGAGTTAAAGTGCTTAAAAATTAAAATTAAGAGAAATAATCTTTGGGGCCAGTGGGACAGCTTGGCTAGTAAAAATGTGTTCTAAAAAGCCTGACAGTCTGAGTTCAATCCCCAGAACCCATATGGTGGAGAGAGAGAACCAAGTTGTCCTCTGACCTCCATACCTGTACTGTGGCACACACAGACACACACAGACACATACAGAGAGAGAGAGAGAGAGAGAGAGAGAGAGAACAGAGAGACAGAGTGACAGAGACAGAAATTTAAAGTTTTTTAAAGTTTTTAATCATCTAGACATATTAAAATTTTTCCAAATTTCAAAATATTATAAAATCATACCTTATATTAAAATCATACCAAAATATTATAAAATTATACAGCAAAGATGGAACTATCTAACTTTTTTAACAGGTGGAGAAGAGCACACACAGCTATGCTCAAAACTGAGAAATCTAGAGAGCTCCTGCCTAAGTGTAGGTCTGGCCTTTCACCACGCACACCCAGTGTCAGACCAGCCTCCAGGGTTAGATCCTTCTAGATCACCATCTCCACAATAAGTGCCCCCACATCGTCACCTCAATGACAATACCCGCTGCAGTGAATTTTCCAGATACTCATGCTTGAGAACCACTCATCCGGACCTCTGTAAAACAGGCCAGAGAGAAACAGACAGAAGCATAAACAAATCACCTACAACGATCTCCTTGTCTCTCCCAACATGCCTAGGAGCCATGGGGAAAGAAGCCAAGCGAAATCCATAGTCAAGGGCTTCTTGGCAGGAGAGCCATGAAGTCTTCAAACACTGAAAGGAAACCTCCAAATGCTCAGGGGAGCCAGTTCTGTGTAGCCCATGTCTCAGGCCCGTGTACACAGCACTCGTGAGCTTGATTGTGATCCCCACTCCCCACCCAAAACAAGACAAGTTGAAACCCTAACTCCCAGGACCTCAGAATGTGAGTTGATTTGGAGGGAGGATCTTTGCTGGGAAAGGCAAGGTAAGATGGGTGAGAATCGGCATGAAGTGGACTGGGATTCTTATATGTAGCAGGAGGATAAGTATAAACAGAATGAGGCCATGTGTAGACACGCAAAAAGAAATGACAATATGCAGAGAGAGGCCCTTGGAGGGAACCAGCGGTATCAGCCCCTGATGTGTGGCATCTGGCCGTTTCAGATGCTCTAAGACATCTAGTTTGGGGAGTGTGGTTTTGTTTCGGTGGCACAGACTAACATAGCTTGGAAAACCAGAAATCCAATTCAGGTAGTAAATCGCTGATTGCCACTACTAACAGACCGTGCCTGCCTCAATAAACCCCACAGGGTGTGAAGACTCAAAAAGAGAAAAAAACCTGTAATGTCTGAGGTCCCACGCAAAGTAACTTTCACCATGCTTGCTCCTGTACGATCTGACAAGGTCAAAGACTAAAATGGGTGATGCAGCCCTCAAGTGCCAAGTCATGCTAGTGCCTTCCTTGGAAGAAAAATGTGCATTTTAAGAAAATGTCATCTACATACCAGAAAGAGTTTGAGTGTGTCTGGAAGAGTCCACAATGAATGACAGTCAGAAATAGCAAAGCCCTTAGCGGCCAAAGGTCTTGTTGCTGAGTCAGGAAGCCTCGGCAGCATAGAGGAGACTGGAGTGGGTGCTTCATGCTAACCAGCCTGGGCTGGAAGAGTGTTTCACCATGAATGCCTAAGCACTACCATGACACGGGATTTATGGTTCCTAAATGTTTGTTTTAACTGGTGTTGAGAACACATATTTGACCCAGTGTGAACTTGACCCCGGGGTCCCTCTCCCTTCCCTTCGGTATATGTGCCATGTGACAAAATTTTCCAGTTGAGCCTCCCACCCCAGCAACTGGGACTGGGGTCAGGGCAGAGGACACAGACGGAGCAGCCCTCCCAGCAGCTGCTATGGTAAACCTTGCGGCAGATGTATTGGCAAAACAGCCGTCAATGGCCATAGCAGGCCTATGAAAAATGTGTGACCATCGTGGGCCTCTCTCTCAAGCCCAGCTAGTGAGCTAAGCCAAATGAGACAGGAGACAGCCTGAGGGTGTCCTCTCACTCACCACTTCCCCCCCCCACCCCGAGTGATCTGACCTACTACAGCCTCTCTGGCACAGAGGGTACAAATACCCAGAGTGAGCATTTCTAGGGTTTGTTTGCTTGGTTGGTTGGTTGGCTGGGTTGGGTTGGGTTGGTTCCCCCCCCACACACACACCCCACCTCCCAAAATCTCTGAAAGCAGCATAGGCTGAGAGCCAATGGAAAAGCAATGGAATATCGATTTTCTGTTCCTTCCTAAGGAGAGAACAAGTCATTTGATGTGCCATGAGCTCTGTGAGTAAAACCAGACCCTGCACTCACTCCCCACAGCTGGCGGCATCTCTCCCCTATTCATAGAACCTGGCACATGCTAAAAACTAAACAGATATCCCTTAAATAAATAAAAGAACCATGCATACATTTACAAAGAGCCTGCAACGTGTCAGGCACCCGCTTGGAGTCCGTCTGCCAGTGTTCCTCTTCCCTCTGCCAGCCCCGGTTCGCTCTCCCCACTTTATTCTTTTGTGTCTTCTGTTCCCCCATTCAGTTTCCTCATTAGATCTGAACCCACTGGCAAAGTCTGTCCTTGAGCAATAGTAACCCTGGAAAAGAGTGGAGGGACAAAAAAGACTGGAAGAAACAGTGACGGGGATACTTTAGACAATGCAAAGAGATGCAAAACTGAGAAGGTGGAAATATCACACATTGGAGTTTAATGTTTCCACTCTGAGGACGGGCCTAAGCCACAAAATCCTTCTATAAATACTGTCACTGGAAAGAGAACGCATGGGATGCCATCTCTTGATCACTACCTACAGTCCCACATATTAAAATGCAGAAAGATGTATCCCATGCTGATTACAACCCCCAGAGATACACACCAGAGAGAGGGAGATGGAGCGGGAGAGACTGGAAACACAGCATTAACGTGCACTTTGCCCTCTCCGCACAGATACTGGGTGGCTGGAGCCCCAGGACCACCGTGGTGCCGGCACAGAGGCATTCTTTGCCCCGTGTGAGTCTGCTGCCTTCGTGTTTCTCATCCCTGGTTTGCAATTTAAGGTTCACTAAATCTTCCGCCTTTAGAAGCATTTGCCCATGGTATGTTTAAATTAAGTTTCAATCAACTCAAAGTAATTCAAGCTGGCCCAAAGGAATGCATTTTCTTCACTGAATTAATCAAACAACGAAGACCACAAACACATCCAATCTCTTATGCATAGATTCTTTCGGTTCAGTTGATATAACCTATGTAAACCCTTTAAATTATCCTTAAAATATGAAAACTATTAAGTACCAGGGGTTATACATTTCGATCTACTCAGACACTTTGTGATGCTGGCACCTTGCTGTTTTGTATTCTGGTATAATAGATCTCGTTCAAGTACAGTTGTTCAATGTTGGCATATCAAGGGGAAGAGAAAGGGAACCACACATCAATGTACATGTCATCTGAATATCGTCGCTATTTCTGACATAGTTACACTGATGAAAATTGATAAGGGGGTTGCTCTCTATCAACCCCTATCCCCTTTACAAATAAAGTGTCATCTCTCAAGCAGCAAGCTTTAACAAAACGAGAAGTAGAGGCATGTATTTAGGGGTGTGTGTGTGTGTGTTTGTTTGTAGGTTCATGTGTGTGCTAAGGTGAGTTTGGATTTGCACACATGTGTGAGTGTATGTAGAAGCCAAAGGTAGGCAATGGATGTCTTCCTCAGTTGCTTTCTACTAGTTTGTTTGTTTGAGATGGTGTCTTTCCTGAACCTTGAACTGACCAATTTGTCTAGACAGGTTAGCCACCAACCTCAAAATGTCTGTCTGTCTCCACCTCCCCAAAGCTGGTTACAGGCCCCTAGTGCCAAGACCAGCTTTTCCACAAGTGCTGAAGATTTGAAGTTAGTTGTTCGTGCTTGCACGACAAGCATTTTATAGACTGGGTTATCTCCCCAGGCCCCATATTCAGTCTCCTTTAAAGTCTTTTCAAAATAAACCATTCAAAGGTTTAAAACAACCCAATGACTTTAACGGAATGCAGATTGAGCACCTCTAACCCAAAAGTCCAAAATCCCAAATCCGAAAAGTCCTGAGTACCAAAAGGATACCACAAAAGGAAAATTCCATACCTGGCTTCATGGAATCAGTTCAGTAAAATGCAAATGCACTAAAAACATTGTGTAAAATTACCTCCGGGTTATATATAAAGCACATATACAGATGAACTTGGGTCCCATCCTTAACACATCTCATCATATATAAACACATATTCAAATAATATCAGACTTCAAAACACTTGTTTGGCCCAAATGTTTGGCTCAAAACATTTCAGGTAGTGGATACACACTCTAGTAGAAAAAAAAATCATCCACCTTACTTTGAAAAATAATGCCAGTAGGAATACATACATGGGGCAGGGGGGTGGGGTTGGGGGTAAGCCATGTAATAAATACATAAATGAGTTGACTTGATCCAGTAGTAAATAAACTCTAAGAGTTTCTGGTTCCAGCCTTTCACAGCCACTCTTTGTCACCTTGACACCTTCAACAACTTAACACAGGGAGCCTGGGTTTAGTTTAATCAGAATCAGAGAGACCATGGGGCTTCCTCAAAGCCACACAGCTAGTGAAGGGTCCAGCATTTGAACACCCGAGGTTAGTCTTCGAAACCTAAGACATTTCTGGCATCGTGAGGCTTATCCATAGATACAAGAGGATGGTGCCAAGGTCAACTCCAATAATTGTCTAAGGATAATTGGTCCCCTTATCTTTCAGGACATAACTGAAATAAGACTCACATTAGAGATGACTCAGTAGTCAAGAGCACTTGATGTTCTTCCAGAGGACCTGGGTTTGCCCACATTGGGCCACTGACAACTAACCACCTTGTAACCCAAGGACCTGACACCCTCTCACTGAACATCCCCCCCACACACACACACACCATAGAGTTTAAAAATGAGCACATAATAAAATAACAGCTTTTTGAAAAAGCACTCATCTCATAAATGCTCATAAACTCGAATGCTTTCGCCGATGCACTCAGCCTCCCCAGCTCTGTCTCAGCAACACAACCATTCCTGGAACGAGTCGTGATGTCAGTTTCTAGCATTGAGCAGGAGAGCAGCAGAAAGGAGAGTGGTGCTGAACTGTGTAGATTCCAGTGTTATCTACAGCTTCCTCCTTGGAGCTGGAACCAGACGTCACAGGTGTCACGAGATGAACACAGTACAGCCACTTCCTCTGGCTCCCTAAGTCTCTCAACCAACAAGTGGCCAGTGACCTCTCTTTCTGGACCTACAGGAGGCAAGGCCAGCTACACACAGGCAGAAACGTGTCCTTGCCTCCCTGGCCTGGAGAAGCAGGAAGTCATGCTACAAATGCTTGATGTCCAGATAATCTCTTTCTAGGGCATCTTGGGAATTCTGAGCTCCCAGAAAAGGGGAATCTCAGGGGGGTTGTCTCTCTTTCAGAAAAGGCACTCTGCCACTTGCCAAGAAATCATTATAAAACCTCATAGCACACATCAGCAGGCTCTGTTGGTTTATACATGTGTGGGGTAAATGGATGAGTGTTTGTATGAGTGGACACGTGTGCCGGTACCTGTGCATGTATGTGTATGTGGAGGCCACAGATCAATCTTGAATGTCATTCCTCAGAAGCCATCCACCTTGTTTTGGGGGACAGGGTCTCTCATTGGCCTAGAACTCAGCCGTTAGGCCAGGCTGACTGGCCAGTGAGCCTCGGGGATCCACTTGTCTTTGCCTCTTAGCCTTTTTCGGTGGGTTCTAGGGATTAAACTTGAGATCTTAAGCTTTCAGGACATTTTACCAAGTAAGCTATCTCCCCAAATCCTGCCCTGTGTGTTCAACCTTCACACAGCAATATCCCACTGCTGTCACAGAGGACTATCCTCCATGCCACAGGACAAGCATGTCCCAGCAGCTCTGAGGCAGATACAGTGACTAGGAGAAGCGATCCTAGCCCAGAATAATGCTGCTGCCACATTCCAGCCAGTTCTGTCAAGTGTAATCAAAGAAGTTAAGAACAGAAGAGAGCCGGGCGGTGGTAGAGCATACCTTTAATCCCAGCACTCAGGAAGCAGAGGCAGGCAGATCTCTATGAATTTGAGGCCAGTAGGGTCTACAGAGTGAGTTCCAGGATAGCAGGGGCTACAATAATAATAACAATAATAATAGTGTTTTAATTTACAATGCATTTCTGGGCTAGCAGCTGGAGTTTAGCCCTCAGGAAGTCTTTAAGTCTTTAAGTCAGCCATCATTGCTTCATACTTGCCCAAATCCTAAAACATGAAGACGGTTCCTTTTCATCCACTTAAAACCCTTCTGTTTACCTCATGGACTAAAGGCATTTTTCATCAGACAAGGTCATCAGAGTGATTGCATCCAGTCTTTATTTACCCATCAGTATTATAAAACCCAAACTACACACAAGGCACATTGCTGAGTTTTATTATAAAATATACGTCAATAAGCAGCTGAAATTTTGGACAACTCCAGTTAACACAATAATAGCTCAAGTCCTACAAAGAGAGCATTTAAAAATGCTTGTTTTGGGAGATAGACATAATTCAGTGATTAAGGGGATCTAGAGTCAGGTCCCAACACCAACATGGTGGCTCACAACCATCTATAACTCTATAATCTATAGTTCTGGGGAACTGACACCCTCTTCTGGCCTCTACATGTACTAGGCATGTACTAGTACACAGATGCATATAAAATATTTTGCAAACTAATAAAAAAAAATTTGATGCTTACTCTTTTTTATAGTGGAGGTAAAATTTTTCTATTCCCAGGCAACTTGTCAAGGGGACTTCAATATGCATTTATCTTTATCTTTAACTTTACAATGTTTATAAGAAATGTTCTTCGGTGTTCCTATATTTATATGTGTGATTTAAAAAAAAATACTGTTAAGCATGCATATGAGCTGGGAAAACCCCAAGTGCAGGAAGATTCTGTAAAATAACTGGACCTCGAGGATGGAGGATGCTTAAGGCTCTTTTCAGGAAGCTTTATAGACTTTTAATATCCGGCCTGATTAGCTTAGGTCTGTAATTCCAGGAGGGGGCAGGGCTGTGTGTACTGAGGCACGTGTATGAATAGCTCATGGGTAGAGCGTTTGCTCAGCACATGGGTAGCCTTAAGTTCGATCCTCAGTGTGCAACTACTCCTGCCTTATGCCAGGAAAGGATCCCCTACTTTCCATTACTCCACCGCCATCGTGTCGACGAATGCTTTTTATTTGTTGGTGCAAATAAGATTAAATTAATCGCATTTGGTTCTGGCACACACAGCCTACCCTCAAATGGGTTCTTCCCCCCGCCCCCAAGTGAGACAGTCATAAACACCAGGGTTGAGCGCAAGGGTATTTTGGATAACATAATGCTGGAGGACGGGTATAACCCAGTCCTTCCTAGTGGCTATGCAGGCTGCAGGTGTACTGTATTTCAGATTTCACCTTCCCAGGGGCAGTGCCTGCCTCTTGAAGAGGCCTCTGTAGAACCTCCCCAACCCAACCTGTCTCTCCTCCTCCCACTCACCGCACACAGACAGCCCCACCTGGTCCATTGTGCGAGGCCGCTGAGAGTACAGTAACTTACGTTTGGTGCACCTCTGGGAGCCGGGAGCCTTACTCCACCCGTGGCAGCACTGTCCCCCACAGACATTGATCCTGAAACAAAGAGAGACCCCTGAGCCCAGTGCAGTGAACTCAAGCTTTCAGAGTGTTCCTGAAAAGTCAATCTCTTGCTTACACATTCCTCTAGATTAGAGAGAGCTCTAAAGTGTGTCCAGGATGCCCAACCCAAAGTTGCTCAAGTGAAAGGGTCAGGGATCATTCACCTGGTAAGGATGGAGGAACCACAGCATCTGCATAACAAGCGTGGAGTCTTGAAATCCAAACAAATGGTTGTCTCTTAAACTCCAAATTAAAACAGAGTCAAATGTATTCTTCATATTCTCTGGGTCCACTTTGCTTCAGAGAGTCGTATTTCCCCCCACCCCACCCCCGCCTGCCAAAAGAGTGAGCTCACCCTGAGAATCCATCCCTACGGGGGGGGGGGGTGTTAACGTCCAAATTAAGTCGCCCCCATTCTAACTTGTGATTAATGGAGAGAAAAAAGCCGTTCAATGGGGATACTTACCAACACCGAATAACAAACTTTCCAATCCTTACTGCGGTCCATGCCGAGTCTCACCCCCAGCCCCTTACCAATTTAGGACCCACAGGTGCCAGGCAACCCAAGTCTACAATTTCTGGGAAGTTCAAGGAGAGCTGAGTCTTTAGAGCCAGCTTTCACTCACAATCCCTTTTTCATTAGGTAAAACAAAATAAAAAACCGAGCTGCAAGAAGTTTAATTGATGTCTTGGGATTAAGCTGTAGTGACTTCATGTTTACGCCCATAGTCTAAGAGCAGAAGGGTTTGTGCACAGGAGGTTACGCCCCGGGGAAGAAATAAATGCCTTTTGTGTTTCCCCGCAGTTGGGTAACAATGCACTCGGAGTTAAACACCAGTAAAGTGTGAGCGGGCTTCCCCCGCGCCCACCCCTTCCCGCAGCGCCCCCGGCGGGGAGGAGACGGTCCCCTGGCCCCGGCCGGTCCCAGCGCGCGAGGCAGGCAGAGCGTGGGCTTACCCCTGCAGCTGCTGCTTCTGCTGAACCTGCAGTCTGGAGCCCCCGGCGCTCTGGGTGTCCTGCTGCACTTTGGAGCGCACGACTTGCCTGCCATGTTTGGCGAAGCGAGTGACCGCGGTCTGAGCACCGGCCTTAGAGTGGAGCTGCCGGCCGGGGCCCCCCGGACGCGCGGGCTCGGGTGGCAGCGGAGATCGGAGCCCGGGCAGGGCCGCGCCGCCAGGCTGGCTGGTGCGCCGGGTCCGCTCGGCTGGGGGCCCGGCCAAGGCGCGGCTGGAGGCGGCTGTTGAGCTCCGGCTGTACCTGGCGTCCAGTGCGACGTTGAAGGTCCGCGGGGGCCCCGCCAGAGGCAAGGCTCCGGCCGGCAGTCCCGGGCCCGGGCGCACCACATACGTGATCCTCCGCACCCGGCCGTGCGCAGACCACGCTAGCAGCCCTGCCCAGAGCAGGAGTCCCCACCTGAGCCAGGCTCCCGCCATCGCGGGCAGTCTCCGGCCGCGCGGTTCGTCCTGCCTCGGCGCGCTCCCTCGGTATCACCAAGGACTCCGCGGAGAGCCCGTGCGTCGCGGGGTGGAGGCCAACTGGGTAGCCGCAAGGGAGGGAGCTTTGCGGGAGCCTGAGCGGCAGCGGACCCCAGCCGGGAGCGGAGGCGAGCAGGGGGCGGGAGTTGGGGTGGAGAGGAGGGGAGGGGCGCAGGCTGCTCAAGGTGAGGGTCCCCTGACTCAGCCGGGGTGTCGCCGGGTGTAGCTGGGGTGCTACGGGCACCGACCCCGCGAGGGTGGGCGAGGACGACCGTGAGCGCTGGACGCTCAGAGGCAGCCCCGGCTGTAAAGTCTTTTAAAAGTTTCTTCTCCCCGGTGGAGCCCTGTGTCAGATCTGAACAGCCAATCTGCGGCAGACGTGACGTCAGGCAGCAAATCCTAATTGGGGAAAACTCGAGATGAGCTAGAGAATGAGCCGCCACCCTCAGCATCCAGAGATTAGGGCTATGGGCCGGGTGGACAGGGATTCCCGCTCCCCAGTCCCAGGAGAAGACAAAGGCTCAGCAAGGTGGGGGATTGGCCCTTTCCTTCTAGCAGCCTTAAAGGATTCGAGTAATTCAGTTTGGAAGCGCAGGCACTTTAACCCAAGTTTGCTCGGATACTGTCTGCAGAAGTTGGATTAAAACACTAGGTCCGGTTCCCAAAAAGGCTATCCGAGGTAGGGTGAGCTGTCCATTGGAAAGTGATTCGCTCTATTAGTCTGAAGGAAGGTTTTCTTTAGGACTGCAACCTCTGGAAGACTTTGTGGTACCCTGCTCCTGGCATTGGAGGGTCAAGAATACGGGACGGGCAGCAGGGGGCGCCCACGTAGATGAAAACCGCACAGGCTGCCTTGCCGGTGGTCCTTGCAGTGGAGTGGAGCATTTAAGAATTCTCTGTCTCTCTGTCTCTGTCTCTGTCTCTGTTTCTCTCACTCCCTTCCCTTCCCTTCCCTTCCCTTCCCTTCCCTTCCCTTCCCTTCCCTTCCCTTCCCTTCCCTTCCCTTCCCCCCCCCTCTCTCTCTCTCTCTCTCTCTCCCCCCCCCCCGCGAAAGAATTTGAAGAAAACCAGGAAATGACATCTTTACTGCTAATATCTGAATTAAAACAATGTCAACTTATAAGAGCCAGAAGCTGGAAAGAACCCAGATGTCCCTCAACGGAGGAATGGATTCAGAAGATGTGGTATATTTACACAATGGAATACTACTCTGCAATTAAAAACAATGAATTCACGAAATTCCTAGGCAAATGGTCAGAACTTGAAAATATCATCCTTAGTGAGGTAACCCAATCACAAAAGATCACACATGGTATGAAGTCACTGATAAGGGGATATTGACCCAGAATCTCAGAATACCCTAGACACAATCAGCATATCAATAGATTTCTAAAAAGATGGAAGGAGAGACCCCTGGTCCTGGAAAGACTGGATGTAGGGGAACGCCAGGACAGAGTAATGAGAGGGGGTTGAACGGAGAAAAGAGGGAGGGAAGGGGGCTTATGGGACTTTCGGGGAGGGAGGAAACGGGAAAGGGGAAGTGATTTGGAATGTAAATTAAAAAAATAAAATAAAATTAAATTAAATTAAAAAAAAAACAATGAATTCACGAAATTCCTAGGCAAATGGTCAGAACTTGAAAATATCATCCTTAGTGAGGTAACCCAATCACAAAAGAACACACATGGTATGCAGTCACTGATAAGGGGATATTAACCCAGAATCTCGGAATACCCTAGACACAATTCGCATATCAATAGATTTCTAAAAAGATGGAAGGAGAAACCCCTGGTCCTGGAAAGACTGGATGTAGGGGAATGCCAGGACAGAGAAGCGAGAGGGGGTTGAATGGGGAAAAGAGGGAGGGAAGGGGGCTTATGGGACTTTCGGGGAGGGAGGAAACGGGAAAGGGGAAATGATTTTGAATGTAAATAAAAAAACTTAGAAAATAAAATTAAAAAAAACAAAACAATGTCAACAGAATGAATGCTGTTTTTGCATGACTGCAATTGAAAGTCCACGATAATAACTGTATTTTTAAAAAATTTTAAAAAGACCTGGACTCGAGCAATAGCTCTGTGGTTAAGGGCACTGGCTGGTCTTTCAGGGGACCTGGTTAGATTCTCAGCACCCACATGATGGTTCACAACCATCCAAAATTCCAGTTCCAGGAATTTTAATGCTCTCTTCCCTCTGATCTCCAGGTGCTCACCCACATATTCAGGCAAATCAGTGACACACATAAAATAAATAAATAAATATTTTTAAAAGGGAATTAAAAAGGGTCTTTTGCCAGACTTGGGTTTCCTCACATATTAGTAATTTTGATTCTTCTTTGTTTGTGGGTTTTCCGTGCATCAGCTTGGGACAACTTATAGCAAGTAAGAATGATTTCAGAAATACTGATGGTGGGAAAAATCATTTCAAGTTGAGGATTAATCTAGTCACCTACTTTTCTCTGCATATTACAGAAATGTGTGTGAGTGTTTGCTCTGAGAAGACTGAGACTCAAAGCCAGCAGCCTGAACACAGGCTTCCAGAAGGAGCACTGTCTGAGAGTCACTACCATCAAAGAAATAGCTCTGAATGCAGGGAGGAGACCGGGGTTCCAGCTTAAATGATCACTAACAGCTGCAGGCCACAGGCACTTTACCTTTACTCTCAGAAGTTCTGCTTTCTCAACACACACACACCAACTGGGTGAAAAGTCCCTCCCAGCCCTGAACCAGACAACCCTAGTCCAACCTCAGAGCTGGGTCAAAGTGAACCAGGTGAAAAGGAGCATCAAAACACTGTCCCAAGTCTGCAACTTTGGGTCCTATATGCAAAAATACAAGGGAACAAATGCCTACCAAATGCCCGCTGTGCAAAAGGCCAACAGACACACAGCATCCTTGTATCTATCTAGAGCTACAAAGTATTCTGAGACACAAAGCCTTTGTGTAAAGGAAACCTATCTGGTTGGGGAAACAAGATCTAAATAAAGCATTAAAGAAGCTAAACAGCTGAATGAAGTAACTCCTAGAGAAAAATAACAGAAATCCCACAAGGCACTATTTGATTTCCCATGATCCAATAACATAGTATAGCCCATAATTCTTTGTCATTTTGTGGACAATTCATAGCTGCAAGTGAATCCTGCCCTTGGTGAAGATTTTAGGTGTCACATAGGGATTTTCTAAGCTGCTGGCTGCGGTGGACAGGGAGTAGGAAAGGAAGCAGGAGGCAAGGGATGGGAGGGGAGGCCATGGGGTGGGGAGGGAGGAGGAGAGTGGACAGGGGAAATGACCCAGGCAGCATCACCAACAAGAAGTCTTTACTGGTCTTAAGTGTTGGGTGAGCCTTTCTGACAAGTGTCTCCCAGGACTGGGATGGGGGCGGGGAATGACATATATTAACACTGCTGCAGGACAGAAGCAGCTGTCTACAGAGGGCGCAGCTGGAAGCAGACTCCGGGGGCCTAGCCTTGCTACTTTACTTTGAGCAAGTCATTCCACCTGTCTGGATCTCAGTTTCTAGAGACTCTGGGGCTCTGCTTGTAATCACTGTATTTGCAGTAAGACTGATTTTTACTCTGATCTATGGCTCTATAGAGAAGTGTTTTCTGTTAGACAGCTCAGAAAGTAAGAGCACCTGGTGTGCAATCATAAAGACCTAAGTTCAAATCCCCATCACCCACATAATAGCAGACCATGGTCACAGAAGCTCATAACTCTAGCACTGTTGGGGAAGGAAACTAGAAGAATGCAGGGCCTTGCTGTTATCAGCCTAGCTCCTGGTCCAGTGAGAGACCCTGTCTCAGGGGAATAGGCAGAAATGATCACACAGGGCATCCAGTGTCCTCCTCTGGCCTCCACACCAACACAAAGGCAAATATGAACACACACATATACCGTGCACACACCATTAAAAAAAAGAAATTATAAATGTTTTCTACCATTGAAAATGTACAAGGCAATATTTCTTTCTCTTGACAGCAATACAGGAGGGGCCACTTCTGATGCTTCTTCAACCAATTATAACCGCCAACATGAATGTTCACCCCATCCCTATACATGCTAGAACATATGTGAGTCGACATGACCATGAATATGTAAACAGATGCATAAGCAAAGAGTCCCACTCAGAGGCTGCTGGCAGATGCTGGCAAAGTGACAGTTTTCTACACAAGTTTCTCGTTTCTTATATAGCTAGCAAGATAGTCTTTGAAAACTGTGCTGTGTTCCCCATGTAACTTCACATGAGATGGCTGCTCGTCTCAAACACTGAACTCACCATTAATCCTGAAAGCCCAGTTCCTGTCAGGCATCAAGATCAGACTTTGCCAAGTCTCAACCAAACTTAATACCACAGACCCTGAACCCAAACCCCACTAGGTTCAAGGTCCATTTACATTGGCAGTACACACTTCCTCGTTCAAAAACCAAGTCTTTAAAGATCTCATAAAACTTCTTGGACTTCAGATGGTTTTCAGAAAACAATACACAGATGAGCTAAGTGTAAATGAATCAGAAAAGAGGATTATGTTTCCTATTAAAGCCCATGGGTTTGAAGATTAGGGAAGAAAGAAAGGCTGTCAAATGCCAATCTTGTCAAAGCACTGTGAGACCATTAGTCAAGCTCAGGATGCAGCCAGGTTCCCTCATCTCTACACTTTATGAGTTGTGTAATTGAAAATCTTTTCCTACATTTAGGATCAGCTACAAATCAAATTTAGTGGCTCCCTATGATCAAAAATGCCACCACACATGTTTTCTTCAGGCAGGGATTTCATGGAGCTCCCTACCTCCCCCATCAGTCATCTCTAATCTCATCAAGAAATTCTTAGAAAGAGAAAATAAGAGCTGAGAGGGGGGACCAGTTAAAAAGTCATGAGTCTGAACACAGAGTGAAGAGGGAGTGGGAGACAGGGAGGGGGAGGGGGGATGGAAGAGGGAGAGCGGGATGCTACAGTTTTCTTCAGTATCTTAAAGGTGTGGTCCCCAGAATGGTATTAGTGGATGGTGATGGAACCTTTACAAGAAGCATGTTTGTGGGAAGTTCTCAGGCCTTCGAGAGGGATTGTGGGACCATGATCTCTTTCTCACAAGGTGAGAAAACTCTTCTGCTCCACACCCCTGTCATAATGTGCTATCTCAGTCGAGAGCAAGAGAAATCAGGGACTGAGACTTCCAAACCCATAAACTAAACAAGCCTTTTCACTTAAACGTTTATGACCCACGGTATTTCCTTCTCACAGCAGACTAGAGCTGACTAGTACCGGAGAGAAAGAGAGATGGTTTGTCAGGGAAAGATTCATAATACAAGAATGGACAAAAGGAGCCGTGGTGGGCACAGGACAAAAATGAACCACAGTAGGAGAAAGAAGGGATCGGTGAGTGAGGGTGGGCCAGACAGACGTGTGGAGAGGAAGGGAAAGAAGAATCATGGTTAGGACAGAAGGAGAACCTAACCTGAGAGTGGAGATGCATGTCTGTGAGCACTTAGGAAAATTACAAAAGAAAGGGGGAAGGAAGGAAGGAAGGAAGGAAGGAAAGAAGGAAGGAAGGAGCGAAGGAACGAACCACCCGCTGGCATGACTCTCAGGCTGCTGACTCTGATCCTGGCAGCCTTTTCTGAACACCAGCCAGTTCTGACCTGAGCATCAACTCACTCCGGTTTGGGCTGGAGTTCAACCCACACCCTTACAGTGTGGCTAGCTGCCTTGCACCTCATACAAAGTAGAAGAGACAACATATCCCACATCCTGCATAACTGAAGAGACGCGGCAGAGAGGGACTCTTCAACCCCAGACAGACTCCAAACAGGTCCCTAATTCATTCTCATAGGCCCCTCTCTTGTATCAATAATTCTTTGAGAAATCAGGGGTGAAGGGCAAGCATTGAGACACACGTGTAATCCAAGAACTGAGGAATTGAGGTGGGGGGGGTTGAGGCAGGAGAATTTGGAGTTCAATACCAGCCTGAGCAGCACTGAGAGGCAGCCTCGGAAAATATTAAAAAGGAGAAGTAAGAAAGGTTTAAAGTATGTGACTTCCTCCCCCAGCCCTGGCTCGGTCTCAGCAAGGAACCACCAATAACAGAAGATGTTAGAATCTGTCAGCTGAGCCATGTGAACAAGGTAAAGACAAGTCTGCCTCGCAAAGAAACCCGAGGTATCTCCACTGTGGGCAGCAATAAAAGCTAAGGGGTCCCCGGCATTTTCCTCCCCTTAAAGTATCTTTAGTTGTTCTTCAATGAACATTCTTTGACTATCCGGCAAGGTCTTAAAATTGCCTTTGTTGAGCCTTTAAAAAAAAAATCAAAACCAACTTCCATGTTAAATGCAGAACTTAAATAAATACTGAACTGCAAATCAATGCTTCCCCTGAACCAGTAGGTGCCTTTGTGTTGGCCGGGAGCATCTGGCCTTGACAATCCTGAATCTCTATACAAAGGTTATATGGCTAATATGGCAGGCAAACAAGGAAAGGCACATGTGTCTAGTGTTGGAAAGAGAGGAGGAGGAGGGAGGGAGGGAGGGAGGGAGGGAGGGAGGGAGGGAGGGAGAGAGAGAGAGAGAGAGAGAGAGAGAGAGAGAGAGAGAGAGAGAGAGACTAGAAGAAGAGGCAGCAGAAAAATGGCTCAGAGGTTAAGAATGACTCTTAACAGAGGACTTGTCTTCAGTTCCCAGCACCCATGTGGTAGTATACAACTGTACATATTCCAATTCCAGATGATCTATCGCCCTCTTCTGGCCAATCTGGGCACTGCATGCACAGTGCACAGACACATGCTAGCAAGACACTCCTACACATAAAATAAAAATAAATGTCTTTAAAAGGAAATAAAGAAAATGGACTATAGAATGGGCAACAAGCTCTATGAGGAGAGAAAATGCCAAGATCCTGGGGCTGGGGGTAGGGACTGGGGTCGGGATCATGAGTCTGCCTTTACTCCAGTTTAAAGAAGACAGTCAATAAAAAGGAAACACATGAAGTTTAGAACACACCAGATTCCTGCTCTGATTTGATTATTCTAGCCCTGTCTGAGTTGCCTTACATATAATAAATACAGTTGGCACACAGTGGATGGTTACTAAATATAATCTGTTAATTCAGCTTTTACTGAGATTTCAAGTACTTTAGTTCAAAACTTCTTGTTTTTTAAAACCAGTTTTTCTAATTAAATTTGTTTTTCGAAATTTTCAGACATGTATAACGAGCATTGTTATTACTCTCCCCCTCCCCTTACTCTCCCATCCCTATGGTCCCATCTCCCCACAAGTTCCTTTTCTATAGTCATGTGGTTTTGTCTTCTATCAAAACCCAGCGGGTTAACCAGGTCCATCTGTATGACTGAAGGTTTGAAACTCCCCATTGGAGTCCGATAGGTTTGCTAGTGATTAGCAACCTGCACTGATTCCTCCTAGAATCTATCAGTGGCCACTATTTCAGTGGAAGGCAGAGAAGAGCCTCTTGAGTCTCTCTCCATTCGTGGTTGTCTAATGGCAGGACCATCCTCATACAGGCTCACTGGGGTAAGCACAGTTGCATTTGAGTTCTTGATCTGAATGGCTGTATCATGGCCAGGAGATGTCATTCCATGATACTTCTATCTTTGAACTTCTACGTTCTTTCCACCCCTCTTCTGAATCGTTCTTGGAGCCTTAGAAGAGAGAATATGAAAGTCTTTAAGGATGAGCACTGTATCTTCACCTCGTTCTTAGCAACTTGAGCTTTTATGTGTCCCTGCATCACTGCTTTTCTTCAGGAGCTGTGGAACCCTTGGGCAGATATGTTAAGTGAGGTTGAAGTCCTATATGGATGTGTACTGTTGGACATGGGCACAGCCATGTCAAAGGCCAATAATGCCTCAGACCATGGGAAATTGCCAAAGCCTTATGGGGGCCACGTAAAACTATTTAGGATTGATTGGCTGGTGTGTGTTACAGTAAATATTAAAAAATCGAACCCGCCATTTCTCCATGATGCTGGACCACACTCCTGCGCTCCTGCCACTTTTTAATATTTACCAACGTGGGGCGCCAGGGGTGTGCAAAAACTACAGACTGTAGCTCCCTCCTGAATGTTTACAGACTGGGATAGTCTACGGAGACTTCCTAACCTTTCACGTGTGCTATACATAAAAACTTGCTGTGGTTTCCAGCTTCCACATAATCAGTGCCACGCTATCAGAGGACACATAGTCTATCTTACCCCAGCTTTTCTATGCTCATGTCTATGTGTCTGACTTTTCTTCATTCCCTTGCCACCATAGTCAGGCTTCCACACCCAAGCCACTCAGGACATGGTAGATTTTTACTTCAAAGAGAGGTTTCTCTGGTTAAGCTAAGAGTATCATTTGCCTCTGGGCATAAATATAATTGATTACAAGTAGTTTTATGATGTGTCAATTTAAATGACATTATTAGGCTCTTCCTTACAGCCTATTACTTTCTCAGGCACTAAGTTATGTTCTTGTTGGTTGACTAGTTGGTTAGTTGTGTTGTTGTTGTTGTTCTTGGTTTTGGAGGTTTTGTTGTTATTATTATTGTTTGGATTTTCAATCATAATTTATAATATCAGAAATGTATTCCTTCTTGTGGAGAAATATAATTCTCAAGTCCAATCACAAAGTGGTTGGCTACTTCTTTAACAGTCGTGCCACTATCACACAGGTGGACACATCTTTTCTGACATGTTGGTACTTTAATTTTTTAAGTTTACAGCAAGGGATGGTTATCAGAGCCTTTTCTCCCCCGGAAACCCATATAGCACATTCTGACACTATGAAAGCTACACAGCTTCCGTTTCAGCTTGAGTTTGGTTTCTCTATATCTTGTAATCAGCATGTGTGGTATCTTCAGAAATAGTGTCTTGTTGTCTAGTTCAGATAAGCAACCAAGAAAAATAGCAAGATCCTATATTGTTTTGGAGGAAATCTAGGGCCTTCCTGCTTTAAAAAGAGGTAGCCCACATTTGGCACTGGGAATTTTATTTAATACTCCATAACTTCTATAGGAAATCTTGTCCAGTCTTGCCAGGTATTGCTCTATAAACTATTTTTTTCAAATTATGGTTTTAAAATTGGGATACAACATAGTATTTCTATATAACTTGTTCATACATCTTTTTGTTAACTCTCCTCCTATCTCTTCTCCCCTACCTCCCTACTTAAACCTTTCCACCTCCAGTATTTCACTTCTTTATTTCCATATTACCAGTGTTCTACCATCCCCCACCTCCTTCAAGGGACACTACCCCATGGCTCCTTTCTAGTTTCCTCACTTCTGAAGGTACTTCAAGTTAAACATACCAAACCAGAAGTTTGAATCTAGAATCTACCAGTAGAGAATGTGAGGCATTTGTCTTTCTAGATCTGGGTTATTTCATTCAGGATGAGTGTTTCTCTATCTGTCCATTCACCTTCATATTTCATAGTTGTTTCTCTTTACAGCTGAATAAAATTACATTGTATTTCTGTCCTACGTTTTCATTGTCCACTCCTCAGTTGACGGACATCTAGGCTGATTTCATTTCCTAGCAACTGTGAATAGGGGAGCAAGGAACATGTATAATTAGCATGTGTCTCTGTAGTATGATGGAGAGTCTTTGGGTAGTTGATCAGAAGTGGTACGGGTGGTTCACATTTGCTCTATTTCCAGTCTTTGTAGGAAACTCTGTCCTAGTTTCCATAGTAACCACTCCAGTTTTCACTCCCAACAACAGTGAATAAAGAGGTTCTCCTTTCTCTTCATCCTTGACAGCAGTTATTGATGTTGTGTTGAGGTTCTTGTTCGTTTGGTTTTTGCTCTTTGGGGTTTTTGTTTGTTTGGTTGGTTGGTTGGTTTTGGTTTGGTTTGGTTTATTTGATGTCTTGATGACAGCTCTTCTGACTGGGTGACATGGACTCTCGACATGGTTTTAAATAGAATTTCTCTGATGGCTAATGTTGAACATTTTTTTAAATGTTGATCTGCAATTTGCATTTCCTCTGGTCAGATCTACAACTCATTTTTATTGGCCTCTTTGTTGTCTTGATGTTTTGGGTTTTTTGCTTGTTTGTTTGTTTTTGTTTTTTAGTTCTTTGTGTATTCTAGATATTAATCCTCTCTAGGATATATAACTAATGAAGGATTTCTTTCAGTCTATAGACCTTCTCTTGACTCAGTTAACAACTTACTTGCTGTGCAGAAGGTTTTGTAGATTCACTGAGGTCAATTATTGGTCTTAATTACTGGATGAATGGTGCTCTCTTTAAGAAGTTGCTACCCACACCTATATGTTGTAACATGTTCCACTTGCCACCAAGCCCCAGGACCTGAGTTCCATCCTCAAAATGGTGAAAGAGAGAACTGACTCCCACAAGTAGTTCTTGAATGTGTGATCATTCTGAGACGTGTTAGCATCTCCATATCCATATGGGCACACACACACACTTGTGTGCACACACACAAATAAATAACTTTTAAAGTGGTTGCTCCTATATCAAGGGGGGGGGGAAATCAGTTTGGATATACCCCAAACTGAGATGCATTTCAACAAATAAATCCACAAAACACTTGTCTTTTGATCACAAGAGGTCCTCCAATCTGTTTTTATTCCATTTTGGAATCTCTGTTTTAAATGCTTCTGTGTCCTTTCATAGAGCACACGAGATTTTCCTAGTTTCGCTGATTAAATTAAAATTCAAAGATGCTCAGACAGCTGCAAGATTGGTTAAGCGCCAGGTGGGTAATAACATTCTCTATAATCGGATACAGTCACGTATGAATGACGACCAAGTTTTAAAAGGGAATTCCTGCCTCAATTCCACCTCCATGCTCCCCAGGCTGTTGAATTGCTGCAATGGCTTCTTTACTGAAATCTTAAGTCATTCGTAATTTGAATTGTCTGTATAACTTCATACAACAGCCGTAGAGTGTGATGCCACTTGAATTTAGCACTGGAAGGTGGGACAGAAGATCTGAGTTGCGGGAGAAAGAACAACGGGCGGCCAGCATAGCATCTGGAATCCGGACAATGGGAGGGCAGATGGAGACATGCAGATGCCTGTTGCTAGCTGGCAATCTTCAAGCCAAAAAAATGAAGAAAAAGAAGAAAGAAAGAGGAGGAAAAGATGGAATAACACTCGGGGTTTTCCTCTGGCAACATACACATGAACACAAACACACACTGAACACTGGTAAGTTTTTTCAAAATGTATTCTTTGTTTCTTATCAGACTGACGAAAGAGTTATATAGAGGGTGAAAGCAGTCAGAAAAAAAAATGGTAACCACCACTAATCCACACCAATTCCAACGCTGCTACATTTCGAAGACCCATACTTTTTCAGGCTAATTTTGGTCTGCTCCCTCATCTGTTGCAACTACATTTTCCCATCAATCTGTCCGTCTCTTTGAAAGAAAAACAAGACCCTGGTGCTCCAGTAGTAAGTAGAAACATGAGGCCCAGGCTCCTGCCTCCAAACTTCCCCTCCCATCATTCTCTGAGACGTTCTTATGTCCTCCCTACAGCCTGCTTCCTTCAGGAAGCAGCTTAGGCCCTTTCTTTTCTCTCAGCCGGACACTGGAAGCATTATATGCACTTTAAGAACACTTCCTGCTGATGACAACTTTATTTTTACATTCTTGGTTCCATCGAGAATTAAAGCACAGTCACAGATATCAACAGCTGAGGTCTGGCTAGGAAGGACACTGATATGTCTGTCACTCACTGTCTACACTCAGGGCCCTACCAAGCCCACCTCATTCCTCAAAACTTGTTTACAGCAAACCAAGCAGTGGCCCTCTGTAGGGTGGAGAAAATTCCCTAACTCTGAACTTGAAACGAGGTTTGAGAAGTTCTATAGAAAGAATCTGATTGAGTTTGCCTCTGAACACTCTTATACTGACCAAACTCGCTCATTCGAACACTCACCGATTTTATAACATCCTTTTTGTTACTTTCTTACATTGCCCTATTAGCAGAGACCAGGACGGTCTCTGCGAACGAAACTAGTAAAAGCCACAATAACGCGCGTGAACTGAGGCGTGCACAGAAGTAACTCAGACCCCCAAACACACACCAGCTCCGGAGGAAAAGCCTGGCTTTCTAAACAGTGAGCGGAGACCAGTAAAAGCAGCCCAGGGTCTGGAGTCCTCCAGGTTTCCTGGTTTTAAAACTTTGGTTTAAAAGCTGCTGCCGGCAGGATCAGGTTACTCGTACCAGCTGCCGACGACTCCAACTTAACCCTTTCCCAGCCGCCGCCCGCGCCGCGGGCACTTCATTCCTCTTAGAAACAAAGCTGCCATCCGTGTATTCCCTGCTGCTTTCTCCTCTCCCTAAGAGTGAGGAACTGGCCAAAGCCCCAAGTGAAGCCACTGCGCTCACTGTGATTTCCAGGCTCCATCCCTGGAGTCCAGTGTAGAGCGCAGAGGACTGGTGTGTCTTAGTTCCACTGTAACACAGCAAACAATTCATGGGGGAACAATGGGTGTTTTTAAATAAGCAAAGGCTCAGGCCTTTTGCATGCATAACTGCAACAGGTAGTCCAGCAATTAGAAAACAGACAGACATCCTTTTTTTTTTTTTTTGAGACATGGCCTCTCTAAGTAGTTCAGGCCAGCCTTGAACTCAGACCTCACTCCCGTATAGGACCAGAGATGTGTGCCTGAGACTCAATAGCCATTTTTTGAGAACTTTGTTTTTAAACTGTAAATGAAGAAAAGACTTGTGACGTTTTTGCTTGGACAAGATCCAAGGCTTTTCTCTAAAATTTCAGAAGAGTGTCTTTGAAAGTCCCAGGGAAGAATTACAGCTAAGCGCTACAAATGAAACTAGAGCTACAAATGCATGCAGGCAGCTGCAGAATATGAATACAGCACAGTCCATAGCACAGGAAAGTGCTCAAGCTTTGGCATCAAACCTGGGCTCTGTTTCTGGTTCCTTTGCTAAGCCTGGAAGAGAAATTGGTTCCTGAGCACCTAGGATGGGCAGGTAGGATTTAAACTCTTGAGTTCCCCATTTCTAAAGGGAACATTTTGGAGGTTACTCAGTGCTGTCCTGGGAAGGGCTTCTCAGCTGGAAGCGGTAAGAAACAGATAAGTTCAGCCTTAGGTATCTTAAGAGGTCTGGAGGGGCTGCAGTTTGACTTTATCACTTTCTGGTTCAGCGCACTAAATGATTTCTTCGAGATCATGAATGGTTTTGGGTCTGCCTCTACAGATTTACTGCCTCAGTTCTTCCAGTGAGAGTATTCCTAGGGGGTGGGGTGGGGGGGACAAAAAAAACGGATCTTTCTCTAGGGATTTTGTAATCAAATATGCCAGAGAGGAGTCTGTTGAGTTCTTCTCTCCATAAAGAGGCCGCAAAGTTGTACTGCAGATACGCTCCCTAACAGAGGACAGAAATGTAAGGGGGGTCCGTCACAGTAGTACCTCACCTTTCCGTTACGAACCATCGGCAATGGCAGAAGAGACAACACTGGACACATTTGAACGTTCTGAAGTACAGGCATCCTTACGTTAAAAAGTCAGGAAACTAATTCAAAGCCATCTTCCTCATTTCCCAAAGCATCGTGGTAGCAAGCATTAGCATATCACCAATTTGCTAGCTTAATGGTCACAACTTCCTATAAGTGTCACTGGTAATAATGGCATAAAGCCCAAAAGCCACATCCAGTCCTGTACTGTAAATTCATCCCATTCTATCATATTGTAAATAAAGTTTTACTGAAACATGGGCATGCCCATTACGGAAGGTCTTTTCTCATACATTGGTAAAAATATTTGCATATACCCTGCGAATACCTGTCCTTTGCCCTTGGTGGAGAAGGTTTGGCTACCGTCACCCTCACCAGTAGTAAGTGGCAGGATTTGGTTTGAAATGTCTCCAGACACAATTCAAAAGTCAGACATAAGCAAACATCTCATCTTGAAGCTTTGGGAGTTTCATACAAATCCTCCCATTCCCATATTCCTGATTGCACATCTTTTGATAAGAAGAGATTCTTCATGCCTTATCTCCAGCAGTGTGACACTGTATCCTGGCAACCTTTCCCTAAAAAGCTCCTTTAAAACATTAAACAAAATGAATAGTGGATTAGCCAGGAAATTCAGTTATCTTAATCCTCAAAGGTAAAAAATGATGGAAGCCAAAAGAGCTGGTGAAGCTCACCCAAGCAGGCAGGAGACCCTCAGGGCATTTGCTGATATTCTGTAAATTAGAGCTTTCAGTTTTAAGAGGACCTGAGGAGGGGGCACAGGGGAGCTTTACAACAAGGCAGAGCAGTCATCACGGAGCTCTGGAATGAGTCCCCAAAGGCCCGCGTGCCCAGCAAAGAGTAAAGTAGAAAATATTTGCTAAGCAAAGAAAGCCAGCAAGGAAAAGGTTGTGTCTCAACCTTAATTTCAGTTGGAAGGAAAAAAAGTCTCTACACCCTCCCCATCACCAGCAAAAGCAGAGGTAATATGCCAAATTCATTCCACATACCTATTCTGAAAGTATTTTAAGCCAAACCATAATAATCAGGAATTAGTGAAAATACAAGGGCAAATCTCTTAAACCCAAGCACCATACAATCTCACCAGAAAAAAAGTGAGCTTGTGATAAACACACACACACACACACACACACACACACACACGACCACTCGCAGAGAGAGGTATCAATGTCAGAATCGACCATAGGAAGCTTTAGGTATTGAAATTATGTGTGCACGTATGTGGGTGTGTACATGGTCGGGTCATAACACTCATGTGGAGGCTTTCCCCCATGAGAGTTAGTGACCCCATCCACCATGTGGGTCTGGGAAATCAAACTCAGGCCATTTGTCTTGAGGCAAACATCTTTACCCACTGAGCCCTCACAAATTTTTATGGATCTTAGAAAATTTCAAAATATATTCACACCCACACTCATTCCAGGGAAAGAGCAGAATACTAAAGACAAATACAATAGCTTAAAAACAGAAAAAAAGGTTATCTACCCAATTTCTGACTTTTTGCCAACAATAGGAGAAGTGGAAGGACTAAAAATGTCTTCAGGATGCTGGAGGAAATAGATGGGGGTAAATAATTATGTAAGAACATCACTTGCCCCTCAAGAATGAGGATGAAATGGATTGTATGCAACTGAGCAAGCCAGGATAATTCACCTCCAAAACATCCTGAGAAGCCAGGTGTAGTGCACACCTATAACCAACCCCAGCACTTAAAAAGTGGGGAATCAGGAATCAGGAAATCAAGAGACAAACCAAAGCAAGCAGAAAGGGTCCTTAGGAGGATGACTTCAGCATAAAACACTTTGCCTAGCAGTCCCAATGGAGATAAGACCTGAAGGCCTTCAGAAGTAAGGACAGTTGGGGTTGGGGAGACAGCTACTGAGCAATATGCCTGCCACAGAAGTCTGAGGACCTGAGCTAGGGTAGAAACACCCACATAAAAGCTGGGCATGGATGTCCATGTCAGTAATCGTAGCTCACTGAATAGGGAGCACTGGGTCAGAGACAGGAGGATCCCCTGAGCTCGCTGACCAGCCAGTGTAGATGAGTCAAGGAACACCAAATTCAATGAGACACACTGTCTCTAAAACTAAGATGCTAAAATTAGAGGAAGAGACATAATGTTGACTTCTGGCTTCCATGTGCCGGCAAACACACCCACACTGACACAGGAGACAGAGACTGTGCACGCACGAACACAAACACACACAGAGATTAAAAGAAACAAAGAGCTGGGCAGTGGGGGCACACGCCTTTAATCCCAGCACTTGGGAGGCAGAGGCAGGTGGATTTCTGAGTTTGAGGCCAGTCTGGTCTACAGAGTGAGTTCCAGGACAGCCAGGGCTACACAGAAAAACCCTGCCTTGAAAAATCAAAAAAAAAAAAAAAGAGGAAGAAGAAGAAGCAAAGAAAGTCATTCAGAAGGGAGATAGCCATTCTAAAAAGGTAATTATTTGATCAAGGAAAATGGCAATTGCATTAATAAATCAAAATAAACATAAACACTGATAATTACATATAATCTGTGTAGTCATAAAAACTACTGGTAGAAAGTAGAAGGTAGAGATAGAAGATCTGGGCTGTAATAGGCTTCCTTCCTTCTTGTATTGTAAGACCCAGACCCTCGGTCAGTGGTACTTACTTAGAGTAGCCCCTGAGTGAGACACCAGAGATGCAGATCGAGAAGTTTATTTGCTGGTGCGTCGGGTGGACCTTCAATTAGTCCCTCAAGGCGAGTGACTAGAAGTTGATCCCCTGAATGGTATTATAAGCAGTTTGTATACTTTTTAGGGGCACAGGTTACATCAGCAAGGTTACAGTTCAAACATATTGGCTAGCATATTGACCTTTAAATCTATTGGCTAGCAAGCATGACAGGCATTTGAACTCTACCGGGTACTTTCCAGAGGGTCAGGTAACTATCAGTCAGTACATTCTGAGAATTTTTTACTCAAGAATGTTCCTATTGGTGGAGAATGGAACTTGGCCTAGCCTTGACCCCAGGTGGGAGGTAGAAGCTATAAGGAAGGTGTGAGACTAGAAAAACCCTTAGGGTCCTGTAGCAGAATTTTCCCCCCAATTAATTTAAATATTAATACAACAAGAAGCCTGATTAGACAATGGAAAGGAAGGCAGGCTGAGAATTTTAGAGGCAAGGAGAGAGAGAGAGAGACAGAGGGAGGAGAGGGAAGGGAAGGAGAGGAAGAGATAAGATGGAACCTATAGGAGAGAAAGAGGAGCCAGAACCACACATTCCTAGGAGCCATAAGTATTTGGGATTTCTTAGATAGATAATTAAATATTAGGTAGCGTGTGTTCACCCCATCTAGCTGTGTAACTTATGTTTACTTCAATTGAGTTTTGAGTTCATTGTGCAGGCATTTTGTAGGTTGAGAATTTACTAATATAAATCTGTCTGATAAATTACAAGCCTCTAGAGTTTGATTTTACTGGGGCTGGGAATGTGAGCAGAATCCGCAGCAAGAGAACCACGAGATGGCGGGGGGGGGGCTGCTGCATTGGGGCTACCCATGGAGGCAGCAAGGTCACTGGGGCCAGAGAGTGGTTGGCATTAGTATGGGATGGTACCTTTTTAATATTTCCCAATACAGGGTGTATTAGTTTGGGTTTTACTGCTGTGAACAGACACCAATGACCAATGCAAGTTTTATAAAGACATTTACTTGGGGCTGGCTTACAGGTTCAGAGGTTTAGTCCATTGTCATCAAGGCAGAAGCATGACAACATCCAGGCAGGCATAGTGCAGGAGGAGCTGAGGGTTCTGCACCTTTATCCAAAGGAAACCAGGAACAGACTGGGCATCTTCAGGCATCTAAGAGGAAGATCTCTAAGCCCAACCCTACAGTGACACACTTCCTCCAACAAGGCCACACCTTCTAATAGTGCCACTCCCTGGGACAAGCATATACAAACCATCACACAGGGTCTCTCATTCTCCCATTTTTCTTGTACAAGCTCCAATCCTGGAGCTATGCTCAGGGGTCTTGGGTAACTAATTCATATTCTTCAGGTTCTGTCCTCAGGGCCTCATATTGTTGGTGCAGGACCATCTGTTGTACTGCTCCTATCTTCTCTTTTATGAAGGCTATTGTTCAATATGCAGGGACCAAAGGTCAACAATTGCAGGAGAACAATTAGGGGTCCTTACAAGGTGGATATGAGGGTGGTTAACCAAGGGGAGGAGTTAAACCAAGACTCGAGCCAGCCCTAACTCTGTTCTCTTTCTCTCTTTCACTTGGCTAGCCCTTTTCTCACCTTGGCCATCGAATCCTTAACTACCCCCACAATATCAGGTTCAAGAGGAGAATGAACAAAGAGGTAGCTTTCAAGAGCCTGAGCATAAGAAATGTAAGGCTTCCCTCCAGAAGTCAACCTATAATAACAATATGTAATGGAAAAGAACAAAAAGAAGCAATAAGGTTCAGGGACCAGCTCGTTTTACCACCACCAGCTGCAGTCTTGTAGCCTGTGTCTTTAAGGTGGTTTCAGAAAAGCTATATTAAAGGAAACAGGGCTGTCTGGGAATCAGCATAAAAAACTGTACTCTCTGGTATTTTCCAGTCTTTTCTGTGAGAAGAGTGTGAAGTGGAAACTTCTGGTTTCTTTGGAAAATCAGTTATGTCAAATGATGTTTTGCTGGGGCACACAGGAGAAAGGATGTTTTGCTAAAGCGGACACGTGAAAGAATTTTTTTCTGAAGCAGACAGAGGTGAAAGGATGTTTTGCTATAGGAAATACATGAAAGGACACCTGAAGAAGAAATATAAACATGACCCACAGACAGTGGGTGCTCGAGCACTGGTTTGCTTTGCTCTGCCTCACACTAGTCTTCACTAACAACACGCACGTATTGGTTTGCCTTACATTGCGTTGCTGAGCTCCACTTGTGACAGCAGAGAGGGAAACTCACCAAAGAACTTCTCATGAGGTTCCTGTTGTTTCTTGCCACTTCTGTGGCCTCAGGCCAGTTGGCGAGCCTCGCAGTTTTTTCTAGATTGAACTGCCCTCATTGTTTCATGTGTGGTGACTGCCAAGGGGACTGGACACAGCTGTTGGTTTGTGTGTGGTGTCTGCTGAGAGGAATAGAATGCAACTTCTGGTTCATATTTGGTGTCTGCTCCTGGACTGAACTGATATCCTGGCAACAAAGATTGGACTTGCCCCCAAAGAACTATTTGTAAACAGGTCTACTTTCCCCATGTCCTAATAACCTTTCTTTTCCACTACCTCTGATGGGTGGTGGGCTAGAGAAGAGGTTGAACCCTTATTAGATTGGAAAAAACTTTTGTCTATAAGATTGTGATGATCGGGGTGGGCATGTTAGATTCAAGGCACTGTAGTGTCACTGTCCCTGTTGGTCTCATCTTGATCAGAACTAAGTGTCCCAGAGACTCCTTGTCTATTCTGTTCATCAGCAGACTTTGAGAGAATCAGTCACACTAAGGCACATGGTGTAGCATGCAGGAAGGATGTTCTGTCATATCACTCCAGTTGACAAGAGGGAGACCCACAGCATACACTTCCATCCCATCCCATCACCACCCCTGGGTGGCAACCAGACAGCTGTCTCCTTACCACCACTGATGCCCATGGATCCTCTTCAAAGCATGTCCCACAGGAGTTAACTTGCCTCTCCCACAAGACTAGGAGTTGGTAAACATTTTCTACTGAGTTGATATTTTAGGTCCTAACATCTCAACTATACAACATCATCACTGTGGTAGTTGGTAAGCAGCCATCGAACAATGTGTCAATAAGTGGGTCTTTCTGAATCCCAGTGAAATACTACTTACAATGTAGATGGTAAGCCGGATCGGCCCCTCAAGCTGGAGCTTGCTCACTCCAGCAGCAGGCTGTGAGTGCTGTGGTGGCAACTTACTATTTCCTCTTTAAATCTATCTATACATGTCAAGGGCTCCTCATGCCCTCACTATGTCCTTAGAACAAGTGAGAGACCCTCCACTGACATATCCCATAGGTCTTTACACTTCAGCAATTATGGCAAAACACATTGTTATCTCCCCATCTGAAGGACTCTTGGAGTACCTTCTTGGGAGTCTTTCTATAAAATCCTTGGTTTGTAGCATCCATTTGATATTTTTATAATATCTCTGCTTCACTTTAATAAACCCTGTAGCTACTACATGCTCACTGGGGGCAGTGAGCATGCCCAGCTCATGTATGACAACCTGGAAGAGTGGTAGACATATTGGTCTTGTGTTGACTTCCTTCCAGGATACTTCCGATGCTGTTTGATAGGATGAGGTCAGTGGGGTTCTGATACATGTTGCCTCACCAATTATCAGCATTGACTCAGCTAATCTGGTAGAAAGACCAGTAGAAGACCCTATTCTCCTTCACCATTCCATGTATATCCCTCCAGAGATTCACCCATGGTTCAAGAGGACAATCTTCTCTTGAAACAGTGGTTCTCAACTGTGAGTCATGACGGCTTTGTGGGAGTTGCATATCAGATATCCTGCATATCAGATATTTACATTATGGAGCATAACAGTAGAAAAATGACAGCTATGAAGTAGCAATAGAAATAATTTTATGGTTGGGGTCATGAGGAACTATATTAAAGGGTCTCAGAATTAGGAAGGTCGAGAAGCACTGTCTTAGAGCCAATTGTACACTAGTAGTTACACTCCCCCAGTAGAAC